>JAQQTP010000028.1:7715000-7895810 GCA_029884605.1 Ormosia emarginata
AAAATCCATACTGTAAGATTTTTGCAGTTGTTGTCGCTGAAGAAAAGTGACCTTCACATGCTTCCGAGTGACAAAATTTAATGGCACTACCTACCTTATTTGCTCTAGGGCACACACATTTTTTTTTTTTTTTCTTTTTTTTTTTTTTTTTTAGAGATTCAAATGCTTACAACCAACAAACAGATAAAAATATAATCTAAGGAACCAATGAAAACACAAAATAAAAAGGGATAAAGAGAGCAAATCTGGTTGGGTTGCCTCCCAATGAGCGCTTAGTTTATTGTCCTCAGCCCGACATGATGATACTTTCACTGCTCCTCATATTGTGGAAGGATGAGGGTCATCACTTCCATCTCTCGCACCGTCGGGAAGTTCATGATATGGTTTGAGACGATGATCATTGACCTTAAATGCTTTGCCAGAATTTTCACTCCTGATCTCAACTGCACCAAAAGGAAAAACATTAGTTACCACAAACGGCCCAATCCACTTAGAACGCAGTTTACCTGAAAATAATTTGAGTCTTGATTGGAATAGCAGGACTTTTGTCCTCTGTGAAATTTCTTTCTGGAAATCAATTGGTCGTGGAATGCCTTAGCTTTAGTCTTATAAATCAGGGCATTCTCAAAGGCCTCATTTCTTAGTTCTTCTAATTCCCGTAATCGGAACTTCCTTTGTTTTCCAAAGACCTTCCAATTCCATATTAACTTGTTTAATGGCCCAAGAAGATCGATGTTGCAACTCAACGGGCAAATGACAGGCTTTCCATACACCAACCGAAATGGTGACATGCCGATGGGAGTCTTATAGGCAGTCCTATAAGCCCATAAAGCATCTTCAAGTCGAGTGCTCCAATCCTTTCTTGAGGGATTCACCTGTCTTTTCAAGGATTGACTTAATCTCCGGTTGGACACTTCGGCTTGCCCATTTGTCTGTGGATGGTAAGGAGTGGAAATTTTGTGCATTACTCCATATCTCTTCAATAGAGCATCAAAGGTTTTGTTGCGAAATGGGTCCCTTGGTCACCGATGATAGCCCTTGGGGTCCCGAACCTGGAGAAAATATGTGACTTAACAAAATCTCGCAATACTTTTAGAATCATCGATCGAGTGGCTTTTGCTTCCACCCATTTAGACACATAATCAACAGATAAAAGAATGTATGTGAAACCAAATGAAGGAGGGAATGGTCCCATGAAATCAATACCCCACACATCAAAGAGTTCCACAAAAATGATCGGAGTCTCGAGGCATTTGATTACGAGGACCAATATTACTCGTTTCTCTCGACAATGGCCACAAGACTTACGAAGTTGTAAGCGTCTTTGAAAATTGAAGGCCAATAGAAACCACCGTCAAGCACTTTATTGGCTGTCCTTTTATCGCCAAAGTGTCCTCCACATGCATAGGTGTGGCAAAAGGAGAGGATGGAGTGTGTCTCGTAATCAGAATGCACCTCCTAATGACTTGATCCGCACAATGCTTCCATAAGTACGGGTCATCCCGTATATAGTATTTACAAATACTCCTTAATTTATCTCTTTGGGCCTTGTTCAAACCCTCAGGAAAGTCCTTAGTAACCAGGTAGTTAACAATGTCAGCATACCAAGGGATTATGGTGTTGACAACCATCAAATATTCATCCAGAAAAGTCTCCATGATAGGCATTTCTTCCTCTTCGCTACCAATCTACTCAAGTGATCGGCCACCAAGTTTTCGCTCCCTTTCTTGTCTTTAATCTCCAAGTCAAATTCCTGGAGCAATAAAATCCATCTGAGCAATCTAGGCTTTGCTTCTTTCTTTGTTAGAAGATACTTCAAGGTCATGCATGATCTGAAAACACAATCACTTTAGAACCAATTAGATATGATCTAAATTTTTCTAAAGCAAATACAACAAATAGAAGTTCCTTTTCCGTGGTTGAGTAATTAAGTTGAGCATCATTTAGAGTCCTTGATGCATAGTAAATGGCATAAGGAACTCTATCAACTCGTTGTCCCAAGACAACTTCTACCGCAAAGTCACCGGCATCACACATTAGTTCAAAAGGTAACTCCCGGGGTTGGGTGGCCCGATGATAGGTGCAACAGCTTAACAACTTCTTGAGTTTATTGAAAGCTTCCATACATTTCTCATCAAAGTTAAAATTAACATCTTTTGAAGAAGTCTCAAAAGGGCAATGAGACTTTAGAAAAGTCTTTAATGAATCTCCGGTAGAAACCTGCATGACCAATAAAAGAACGAATCTCCCGCACACTAGTGGGTGGTGGCAAAGAATGCATGAGTTCTACCTTAGCTTTATCTACTTCAATTCCCCTAGCAGAAATTACATGACCTAACACAATACCTTCATTCACCATGAAATGACATTTTTCCCAATTCAGTACCAAGTTAGTGTCAATGCATCTTTTAAGCACCAAAGTTAAATGTTCCAAACAATTTTCAAAATCATTTCCAAAGACACTAAAGTCATCCATAAAAACCTCGATGATGTTTTCAATGTAATCAGAAAATATACTCATCATGCATCTTTGGAAAGTTCCTGGTGCATTGCAGAGTCCAAAAGGCATTCGCCTATATGCAAAGGTACCAAATGGACAAGTGAATGTAGTCTTGTCTTGGTCTTCTGGAGCTATGGCAATCTGATTGTAACCTGAAAAACCATCCAGAAAACAATAATAAGAATGACCACTAATCTTTCTAACATTTGATCAATGAAAGGTAAAGGAAAGTGGTCTTTTCTCGTGGCGGCATTCAACTTCCCGTAATCAATACAAACACGCCACCCCGTCTCGTAACCTAGTGGGAATAAGCTCATTTTCAGCATTTCTTACCACAAGAATTCCGCATTTCTTTGGTACTACCCGGACTGGGCTTACCCACTTGCTGTCGAAATGGGGTAGATCACCCCCACACTTAGGAGCTTCAGTATCTCCTTTTTCACAACCTCCATCATGGGAGGATTCAATCTCCGCTGAGGGTCTCTCACAGGTTTAGTATCCTCCTCCATTAATATCCTGTGCATACAAACGGAGGGACTAATACCCTTGATATCAGCTATTGACCAACCAATGGCTGTCTTATGTTCCTGCAAAACAACTACTAGTTTCTCTTCTTGCTCTTGGGTGAGTGACTTTGCAATTATTACTGGAAGGGTGTCCTTCTCCCCCAAGAAGATGTATTTAAGATGATCGGGTAGTGCTTTCGGCCCAATTCAGTGCCCGCACAAATGAAGGTTGAGGTATATCGCAGTAACATGGTAAATCAACAAAAGTTACCTCATGCTCTTCTCGGGAGTGGAAGAGAGCTCTTGTAAGGCAAGAACAATTTCATCAATGTCTTCACTCCATGGCTCTTCTTCACTCTTCTTCTTTTCCTCTTGTACATCTAAGCTATGAGTTAGAATTGTATCAAGAGCATCAAAATGGTCAGTATCAAAAGCTCAGAAATTAAAGAATCAAAAGGATCAAAAGAATCAATTAAACAAGCAGAGTGCACATCACTTGGGTATCTCATAGCTTCAAAAATATTGAATCTAATTAATTCCCCATCAAATTCCATTGTTAGAATTCCCGAGTGCACATCAATTTTTGTCCGTGCGTCTTCAAAAATGGTCTTCCTAGCAAGATAGGAGCAGATTTGGGAGACTCATCCTTTTCCATTTCCAAAACATAGAAGTCTCCATTGAAACACTAATTCATTCACCTGTACCAAAACATCTTCAACCACACCCTTAGGGTATGCATTAGATCTATCACCAATTGAATAACAACACCAAGTAGGTTCCAAAGGACCCAAGTATAAAGATGCATAAATAGAATATGGCATGACATTTATAGATGCACCTAAATCAAGCATTGCCCTTTCAAACCTTGTGTTACCTATAGTGCATGGAATGGTGAATGTGCAGTGGTCCTTACATTTGGTTGGGAGTTTCTTTTTAATTACAATTTGAAACATTTTCTCCCACTTGGACTTTTTCATTTCCTTTTAACTTCCTCTTGTTAGTGCATAATTCTTTCGAAATTTTGCATATCTAGGTACCGCTTAATGGCATCTAACAAAGGGATATTAACCTCTACCTTCCTAAAAGTCTCAAGTATTTCTTTTTCTCGCTTCTTCTTTCTTGGTTTTAACTAACCTACTAGGAAAAGGAGCTTTAGTGATATATTTAGGAAGGGGTTCAGAAATACTTACCTTAGGGGTTTTGGAAGTTTACCCCTTATCATTTGCTTCTTTGGGTGGTTCATCCTTCTCTTGAATGATTGGTGGAAGAGAGGTAGGCTCATCCATCGTCTTTCCGCTTCTCAATGTGACAAAGACTAGCATTTTCCCCTGATTCACTTCTCGTCGTGAGGGTAGTTTCCCGAAGCTTGGCTTTGAAACTTGTTGAATTCTCGTGGACAACCGCCCTATCCGATTCTGCAAGTTATTGATTGCTTGTCCTTGTTTCTTGTTGGAACCGCAAATTATTAGTGGCCATTTGTTTTACTAGCTCCTCTAATGAAGGCTCGATTGCTTAGGAGCTTGAACTTGCTCTTGTCTCTCGAGGGAAAGGTACTTGTCTTTGTTGGAATCCTGGAGGTCCATAAGCTGGAGGTTGATTTTGAGGTTGCTTTGCATAGCTGAAATTTGGATGATCCCTCCAACCCAGATCATATGTGTTTGAGTAGGGGTTGTAATTTTTTGAAAGTCTAGCATATCCCCCTACTGCTCTTACCTCCTCATTTGTGTCTTCTTGGAGAGTGGGACACATATCAGTGGGATGTCCAGATGAACAACAGATCCCACAAGCATGAACTGGTGCTTTACCTGAATCCATTAACCGCTGAACCATAGCAGTCAATTGAGTCATTTGTCGTGTATATTGGTTGTCTCTACTTCTTTCATTGCTCTTACTCCAAAGTGTCATTTCTAGAGTAGAATTGTTGAGTATTGGCACCATTCTTGAGATCAAGTTTCTAGCTTCTTGAGGAGTTTTATCAATCAATGCTCCTCCGCTAGCAAAGATCAATCATGTTGCGATCCATCACTTGTAAGCCTTCATAGAAATACCGAATTAAAAGTCGCTCACTTATTTGATGATGAGGGCAGCTGAAACATAGCTTCTTAAATCTCTCCCGGTAGTCATGGAGTGATTCCCCATGCCTTTGTTGAATACCACGATTTCTTTTTCGATTGTTGCAGCTTTTGAGGCAGGGAAGTATCCGTCTAGGAAAGTTCGGGCCATGTCCTTCCATGATTGGATGGATCAGGGTGGCAAGTAGTAAAGCCACTCCTTAGCCGAGTCTTTCAATGAGAATGGAAAAGCTCTCAACTTGACTTGCTCTACATGAATTCCCGCAGGTTTCATGCTAGAACATACCACATGGATTTCCTTCAAGTGCTTGTTGGGGTCCTCTCCGGGTAATCCATTGAAAGATGGCAAGAGATGGATTAAACCGGATTTCAATTCAAATGCCTCTTCATTTTCAAGAATGTCTATGCAAAGAGGTTGTTGATCTAGATCTGGAGCACCCAATGCCCTTAAAGTGTTTTCTCGCCATTGTCACTTCTTCAGATATTTCGGATGGCTCAAATGTCTCCGAACTTGATAGATCAATGTAAGGCACTTCAATGTCGGCAGTGTGAGTTGGAAGTTAGCCGGATGGAAGGGAAATTGAGGATGTGAAGTGAGTTGATCAATATAGTTCCTCAAATTTAGCAATCCTTCGTCTACTCCTTCAAAGGACATCAACACCTACAAAACACTCAGAAAGAAAGATTAAAAATAAAATAAAATAAAATAAAATAAAAACAGAATAAAAATAGGAAATAAATTAATAGTGTAATTGAAAAAATTGGTTCCCAAGAATCGGCGCGCCAAAATTCGATGCGTGCGGATGTAGTGATTAAAATTAAGATAAAAATCAGTTGTCGCCCACCGAGAAAATAAAAACCTTACAACTAGTTGTAGTTAGTAAGGGTCGATCCACAGAGAACCAATTCAATTAACACTATTAAACAATTCCCAATTTAGACTCGATTAACAATAAACAAGAAAAGGGGGTTTTGGAGTTTTGATGAACAATGAACGACTTCAAAGATAACAATAAACAAACTGAAATCAACAATATAAGAAAATTGGTTAAGAGATTGAATCCACCACTAGATTTATATGATAATGTAAATCCACATATCCTTTTATTCCAACATGCTCAATTATGTTTTTATGCAATTGTGAGAGTAAATCTCTGTTTTCCTTACGTGTTGGTCAATTTAGCAACCGCTCAAATCAACTCCTAATCACCGATTAGTCATAAAGCAACCGCTCTTACAACTATCCAACAATTGCATTAAGATTTAGAAAACCAATTACACTAAGGTCTAATCACACACCGGGATTAAATTACTTAGAACATATATTTCTCTAGATCTAATCAAAGATAATTATACCCACATGAACATCATACATCCCACCGCAATCGCATAATAAACCTAGATCTACTACTTTGAAAGTAGGAACAAGTACAAAAACCTTCATACCAACAATAGATTCAGAAATATATGAATAAAAACATAACTGTGTTGAAATAATCAAATATGCAAAGTTTACAACATTAATACTAGCGGTTTCATCACCCCTTAACCAAAGGAGGTTTAGTTACACATAGCTAGAAAGAAATCACAAGAAAAACTATGAAGAAACAAGAAGAAACTATGAAGAAACAAGAAACTAAGAGAGAAAATGAAGGAGAGTTACATCTTGTTCATGATAAATGGTGCCTTTTATAGAAGTCTAAGGTAACAAAATGACAAAGGGAAGTGGGTGGATGAGTGGGTGAGTGAGTGGAGTGTTTGAGTGGATGGATTAGTGGGTTGGTTTAGTGGATGAGTGAGTGGAATGGTTGAGTGGTTGAATTAGTGAAAAATGCCAAAGGACTTTTGGTGAGTGGGAAATTATGGACATGAATGGGTGAGTGGATGGATGAGTGGATGGATTAGTGGATGAGTGGGTGAGTGGATTAGTGGATGGATGAGTGGATTAGTGGATGGATGAGTGGGTGGTTGAGGACGAAAATTTCGTGTCTGACTTGGAAGCCAAAAACGACCCACTATACTTCAGAACCACGAAAAGTGTTCTTCATGAAAGTTGTAGATCCTTGTCTTGGCTATAAAATGGATAGCTGGTTCGTCCAATTTGGCTTCCTTAAGCCCAAGATATGTCCCAAATACCGTAGGTTGCTCAAACCCAACTTCAGCACCTCTGTTCCGACTTGCAAGCTCAAAATGACCTACTAGACTTCTTTTTCTCAAAATGTGTTCTTCATGAAAGTTGTTTATTTGGATCTTGCTATCCACTGTCAAAATTTCAGCCCATCTCCATTATTACATCTTGAGATATGATTTTTTTGAGTGCACACTGTTCGGATTCTACTGACAGAACCCGTATTCTGACTTCCATGTCAACTTAGGTCCCTTAGACATCTGAATCAGACTTCGAGCTCTTCATCAAAGTTGTAGAGCTTCCTCTTAGCTTTCCTACAAGATAAAATTCATGATTTTCAGATATCAGGAACTCAAGTTATGACCAAAATAGAGAAACAGTGTAAAATCTCAATAATGCTGAAAATATTCAATTAGGACCAATTTGAGCTCAAACTCACAAAATCATGTCAAACTCAATCAATTAAGAATATGGAGAGTGTAAATGACTAAATATAAGGGTTTCTTAATGAATAAAATATATGTTTATCAATTTTCTATTATTGTTCTCTAAAAAGAAACAATATTGTTTAAAGATTGACCTTGCTTTCTTTGTGCTGTCCAGTTTGAGTAGAGAAAGTAATGGCAGGAAGAGGACGAGGACGCGTCAATACTAGAATAGGAATGGAAAATATTGGTGATGACAATCAGAACATGGCTGCTGCTGTAGCAGCGATGCAAAGGATGGCTGATGTCATTGCACAACAAAATCAAAGGGCAACCGAGGATGCTCACAGTTTGTCTGAATTCCGTAAGAATAATCCACCGAAGTTTCGGGGAGAATTTGATCCAGACAAAGCTGATTTGTGGATCAAGGAGTTAGAGAAAATATTTGAAGGTATGGGATGTACTGATGAACGCAAGCTGACTTTTGTGACTTTTATGTTAGTCGAAGATGGTGAAAACTGGTGGGCAGGAGCCCGAAGATTGTTAGAAGTTGAAGGAAGAGTTGTAACATGGCAGCTCTTTAGACAGAAGTTTTTGGCAAAGTATTTTCCAGCAAGTGTGCGTCATGCTAAGGAGATGGAATTTCTTAGTCTGAGGCAAGTAGTGATGTCTGTTAGTGAGTATGTGGCAAAGTTTGAGAGCTTATCTAAGTTTTTGAGGTATTTCCAGATACATCCAGATGAAGACTGGAAGTGTAGGAAATTTGAGGAAGGATTGAAGCTTGACATTAAGTGAGTTGTAGCAACCCTGGTAATTGAGCAGTTTCCAGAATTGTTGGACAAGTGCCGTAAGGTTGAAGAAATTGATCAACAGTGTGCGGCGAGAAATAAGAACTTTGGACCTACAAGGTTCCAGAGAGGGAAGAGTAGTGGAAGAAACCGTTTTCAACAGAAACCATATACTAAATCGGCTGGAAATCAGAACCGGTAGTAGTTTGTTGGAGGAAGTTCTGGTGGCAATAAGGCAAGTCAAGCTGGAACTCCTATGTATAGCTGTTACAAGTGTGGGAAGAATCATCTGACCAAGGATTGTCAGCATAAAGGAATTGTTTGTTTTAGATGTGGGAAACCTGGACATTTATCCAGGGATTGTGATCAGATTAAGAAGGAACCTTCTGTGGGAAATGTTCGTATTATAAGGCAACAGGCGAGTGGTCGAGTGTATACTATGAGCAGGGAAGAAGCCGCGAAATCTGAGGACTTAATCATAGAGGAGTGTGCTATTGAAGGTAATCCTTTAACCGTACTCTATGATTCGGGAGCAACACATTCTTTTATTGCATGTGATTATGTGGAGTGTTTGGGATTGACTATGACTACATTGCCATATGATTTGAGTGTTGCTACTCCTACTGATAAGCCTATGATAACTACAAAAGTATGTTTGAATTGCCCTGTATATGTTAGGGATAGAATCTTTCATGTGGATTTGATTTGTTAGCCTCTTTCCAAGATTAATGTAATCTTAGGAATGGATTGGTTATCTTCTAACCATATCCTAATTGATTGTTCGAATAAGACGTTATTATTTCCTGAGGCTAAAGATCCTAGATTCCTAACAGCAACTCAAGTAGAAGCTTGTCTGAAGGAAGGAGATCATGGGTATCTATTGTTGTCTTCTTTGGAGGTTCAATGTGAAGATGTCTTGAAGGATATTTTCGTGGTCAATGAATTTCCTGAGGTATTTCCTGAAGATATACCTGGACTACCCCCAGAAAGAGAAATTGAGTTTACTATTGATTTAGTACCTGGAGCTGAACCTATATCTATTGCGCCCTATCGGATGTCGCCAGTAGAATTGGCAGAGCTTAAGAAACAGCTGGAGAATTTATTGGAGAAGCAATTTGTGAGACCTAGTGTGTCACCATGGGGAGCTCCAGTATTGTTGGTTAAAAAAAAAGACGGGACTTCTCGTCTGTGTGTAGATTATCGGCAGTTGAACAAGATTATGATTAAGAATAAATATCCACTTCTAAGGATTGATGATCTGATGGATCAATTGCGAGGAGCCGTAATATTTTCCAAGATTGATTTATGATCTGGGTATCACCAGATTCGTGTGAAGGTGGATGATATTCTCAAAACTGCATTTTGGACTCGTTATGGGCATTATGAATATCTAGTGATGTCGTTTGGTGTGACGAATGCACCTGTCATATTCATAGACTTTATGAACATAATTTTTCGTTCGTACTTGGATAAGTTTGTTGTTGTCTTTGTAGATGACATTTTGATTTATTCTCGAAGTCAGGAGGAACATGCTGAACATCTCAGAGTGGTTCTCCAGATTTTGAAGGAGAATAAGTTGTATGCCAAGTTGTCCAAATGTGAATTTTGGTTAAATGAAGTTCAATTTTTGGGACATGTTATATCAGAGGAAGGAATTGAAGTTGATGCTTCAAAAGTGGAGACAGTGTTGGAATAGGAAAGACCAAAGACTGTAACAGAAATTCGTAGTTTTGTCAGATTAAATGGTTACTATAGACGGTTCATTGAGGGGTTTTCGAAGATAGCAGGACCTCTTACCCAACTTAAACAGAAGAATCAACTGTTCGTGTGGACTGACGCATGCAAAGAAAGTTTTCAAGAGTTGAAAAGACGATTGACTACTTCACCGGTATTGATTTTACCTGATCCGAACGAATCTTTTGATGTATATTGTGATGCTTTGTACCAAGGATTGAGTTGTGTACTTATGCAAAACTGTAAGGTGGTGGCTTATGCCTCAAGGCAGTTGAAAAATCATGAGAGGAATTATCCGACTCATGACTTGGAGTTGGCAGCTGTGGTGTTTACGTTGAAAGTGTGGAGACATTTTCTCTATGGAGCAATGTTCACTGTTTTTAGTGATCATAAAAGTTTGAAGTACTTGTTTGACCAGAAAGAGTTGAGCATGAGACAAAGGCGTTGGTTAGAATTTCTAAAGGATTATGACTTTCAGTTACAATATCATCCTGGAAAGGCAAATGTCGTAGCGGATGCGTTGAGTAGGAAAATGCTTAATGTTTCTGTTATGATGATCAAGGAGAAGGAACTGATAGAAGAATTTCGGGGCATGCGTTTGTCTGTGAAACATATGCCAGGGACAATGCGTGTAAACATGATCACCATTTCAAATGATTTGATAGATCGAATCCGAGAAGGACAAAACAGTGATCAATACTTGCAAGAAGCAAAAGGGGCAAAGAGCCAAGGAGCGATGTTGGAATTTAGCGAAGGTGCTAATGGAATTTTGAAGTTTCAAGGAAGAGTTTGTGTGCCTAATGATCCAGAACTTAGGAGATTGATTTTGGGTGAAGCTCATAGGAGTAAGTTGAGTATGCATCCATGAGCCACAAAGATGTACCAGGATTTAAAACAATTATATTGGTGGCAAGGAATGAAAAAGGATATCGCTGAGTATGTATCATCCTGTTTAGTTTGTCAGAAGGCTAAGGTGGAACATCAAAGACCTTCGAGAATGTTGCAACCTTTACCTATTCCTGAGTGGAAATGGGAAGGCCTAGCAATGGATTTTGTGACAGGACTACCAAGGACTCGGAAAGGTCATGATTCTATTTGGGTAATTGTTGATCGGCTTACTAAGTCAATGCACTTTTTGTCGATTAATATTAAGTACTCAATGGAAAAGTTAGCCCAAGTGTACATCAATGAAATTGTTAGACTTCATGGTGTACCATCCAGTATTATTTCGGATCGAGATCCAAGGTTTACGTCGAGATTTTGGAATAGTTTGCAAGAAGCGATGGGAACGAAGCTACGTTTAAGTTCTGCTTACCATCCACAGACTGATGGTCAGTCAGAAAGAATGATTCAGTCGTTAGAAGACTTGTTGAGAGCTTGTGTCTTGGAAGAAACTAGTTGTTGGGATGAATTTTTGCCATTGATCGAGTTCACATATAATAACAGTTTTCATTCAACCATAGGGACGGCACCCTATGAGGCATTGTATGGAAGACGATACAGAACACCATTGTGTTGGTATCAGGATGGTGAAAGTGTTGTATTAGGACCGGAGATTGTTCAACAGACAATTGAGAAAGTGAAGATGATACAAGATAAGATAAGAGTGACTCAAACTGGGCAAAAGAGCTATGCTGATAAAAGGAGAAAATCACTTGAGTTTGAAGAAGTTGACCATGTATTTTTGCTAGTGACACCTATGACGGGAGTTGGACGAGTGCTTAAGTTCAAGAAGCTCACTCCAAAGTTTATCGGGTCGTATCAGATACTCCGTCGAGTAGGTCCGGTAGTTTATCAGATTGCGTTACCACCATTGTTATCGAATCTTCATAATGCATTTCATGTATCACAATTACGAAAATATATTCCTGATCCTACCCATGTTATCGAGCCAGACACAGTACAGCTGAAGGAGAACTTAACCTATGAAACGTTTCCAGTCAAGATTGAAGATCGAAGAACAAAGAAACTTCGAGGTAAGGAAATTTCATTGGTTAAAATAGTTTGGAATGACATAAATAGTGAAGCTACATGGGAACTAGAAGAAAAGATAAAGGAACAATATCCGTATTTATTCTGAGGGTGTGAAATCAAGATTATCAAGTTTCGAGGACGAAACTTCTTTTTAGATGGGGAGTATTGTAGCACCCTAAACTTCCTAAATATAAGACAGTAATTTTGACAGTTAACAGAATTCTACTGTTTAGTGATTTCTGTGTACTGTAAAATTATTTTGAACATTCTGTCAGCATGTTTGATCGTTTTGTGTGATTTACTCTATGTCAGGAAAATAATAATTTTTGGACCGGAGAAAATTTTATGTAATTTAATTATTACTATTAAGTCTTAATTATTTTACATAATCCGATTTGATATTTGTGCATTTTCTAATTTTTGTGATTTTGTGTGTGATTATTAAATTTTTATATTACTCTGTTTAATTTAGTGTTATCCGTGGGCTGTCTTGTGGGCCCAGGGAGGTCGTATGTGGGCCCCACGTGGGTCTAGAAAGGTAAAAAATTTTCTGTAGCCAGGAAAATTCGTACTGTTGAGACAGAGACGGAGGATCTTACTAAACCTGAATCCGGAAACAGTTTTAAAATTTTTTTTACTGTGTTTTGCACTGTATTTAATTATCGGGTGATAAAAATACAGTGAAAATATTATTCGAAGAGTAATAGCAGATACAAAAATAAATATTGTATTGCGAAGTCAACATTAGTGGCTTGGATATCTACCATTGATGTAATCAATGGTGGAGACTTGATCTTGATTTAATCAACGGTTGAGATTTGGTCTTATAAAGTGGCTAGGACCATTTATAGCCCTTGGATGTAAAGTTTAAAGGAGTAATCTTAACCCTTCATTTTGGAGACACATCTAATGGCTAGGATTTCATGGAGAAAAGATCCAATGGCCTAAATTAAGTCTTCTATCTAAGCCTAAACCTAGAAGCTACATTAAATCCTAACCATTGATCTAATCAATGGTTAAGATTGCCTAAAATGGTGGCTAGGAGATTTGTTGCATTTTGAAGAATGCATGGAGAGGGGGGGATGGTTTGGTGCTCCATTTAGGAGCTAAAGCAACTTTGGAAGACCATAATTGATCACCTTTGGTCATTATTGAATCATTCTTCATCTTTCTTAAAGCAAGACTTAGAAAAAAATTTCTCTCCATTTCTCTCCAAGCTTAGTTTCGGTCAAGCACTCCAAAACAGCCTTCCATCACTTTTTAATTTCAAACAATCATATTTCTTGAATCTTTACCTTATTCTAAGACACTTTGTAGTTTACACCAAGTCCTAAATCTTTTATCTTCAAGGAGTTTTTCCAAGAACAAGTTCTAGGGTTCTTAAGGTGAAGTTATGGAAAACTTCATTTCTTATCTTCTTTTTCATGTTCTAAACTATGTTTGATCCATGATTCCTCTTATTCAAGCTTAATATACTAATTTCTTTGTATTTGTTTTATGTTCAAGAGACTTTTGTTGGTGGAGATCTTGTTCAAAATACAAAGCAAGGAGCTTTTTGTGGTTCTTCAAGAGGTAAAAGGGAGATCCATCTCACCAACCAAGCATGGTGGTGAGAGATGGTTTTATATTTGATGGATGGTGAATCCATGTGAGGATTCATATCCATGGTCATGTAATAATTTGTGTGTGTTTATGTGCTTTGATTATTTGCCTATGCTTGATATGCTTTGCATGATTTTATTGCTTATATAGTATGCTTATGATATGCATGATGAAGATATGTTGAATATATTATGATGGATGTATGATAAAGCAAGAAATTTTGGCTCCAATGGCCAAGGGGAGGCTACGGTTTTGACCCTCAAAAATTAGGGTTTTATGTTGAAATTTTTCAAAAATAAGGAAATTGATTTGTTTAAAGAAACTATGAAGTGGAGAAAATTATTTTTGGTTTCAAAGACCATGGTGAATTTCAGCTTTATCACCTCAAAATAGGTGTTCACAAATTAATATTTTCATGAATGGTAAAATTGAATGTTTTGAAAAGCTAGGAAAATAAACAAATGGTTTGTTTTCAAAGAACTTTAGTTCACGATTTTGGTGAGAAGTTTTAATGGTTTTGTTTGTGTAAAAATCAAGAATGGAACTTAGTTGATTTAGAAGGAAAAATACAAGAATGTTTTCAATAGTCATGTCCACACGATTTTGAAGACTTGAAATGCCTTGGTTTTGTGAGAACAAAGTGATTTTCAAAATGAAAATATAACTTGATTTAATACAAGAAATTTGAAAAGGGAATCAGAGTATTTTAACACTTGAAAAATGGAATTTTCATTTGTGAATGGAAAAGAGAGGTTAAAAGTGTTTGAACCTCAATTTATTTTAAAGAAGATTGATTTTTAGAATTGATATGGAATTATAAAGAATACGTGGGAAACTTGGGATTTTCTAACGTATAACTCATTCTTTGGGTTTTGGAGAGCGTTAGTAAAATTTTAAAGTTAGAAACATTGATTTAATTCCATGAAATGGTGATTTTATGGAATAAATTGCGAAAATGATTTTCTTGAGTAGGAAAATATGGAAAATAATGTGAGAGGTCGTATTATTTTGAAAAAGATTGAAATAGAATTTTTGAACATTGAGAAATATTTTACAAAGTTAAAAAATAGTGAAAAATGATTTACGTAACTTAAAAACGTGATTTTTAAGCTACGCGATTGGAAAAACATTTAAATATTTTCACGCGAATTGAAAAATGTTAAAATATTTCTATGCAATTTGGAAAGCGTTTAAATATTTTCACATATTTGAGATATTGTTGAAAAATCACTACGTGATTTAAAAATGGTAGAATATTTCTACGTAATTGATGAAAACGTTGAAAAATCTATATGTGATTTGAAAACGTAACAAAAATGTTACAAAATTGTGAAAATGCGAAAATATGATTTTCGCGATTAAATATACAGTGAAATTACTGTTGAACTAATGGATGAACACTGTATGAGAAAATGATAATTTTGCCTATGATTGGCATTGATGCATTGAACATGCATTGGAAAGGTCCGAGGGACTGTATGAGGCTATTTGTCTAGGAGAGACGTACACCTCTTGAGTGGGTGCGATATGCGTAGTGTAAGTCACTTGTTGACCTTAGGGGCATCGGGGTGCGGGTTGCTTACATGGATGGTTGGTAGCTCTTCTTCCCGTAAGTTAGACTGATGTAACACACTGATGATCCTGACTGAGACACTATTCTTAATCGAGATCTCGTAAAGACTGTCGTGTATATGCTAGATGTGCAAATACAAATGAGAATTATAGCACGTGGTCTGAGGCATTTTGGTACTTACAGATCTTTCGGATCGACTTCTCCGAACTGAGTATTAGCTCCATGGAGTAAGAAGTTGAGTCTATGTACGCATGCATGAAATTGAGCATTTATATCTGTATGATATATTAATTGAGGGATATTGGCTATGACAATTGTTTTGTTAAGGAATAATTAGATGATGATGATGATAATCATGTGATGGCATTACTGTAATTATTGTTACTGTATACACTATGATGATGGCATAATTATAATTATGGCATGATATATCTATATGGTATGTTGCATGTATTATCTCTGTGCTATCATGTTGGTATTGGCGTAGGTGATCTCACCTTTTTGTATATTATTTTGTACTGTATTTATAATTGTAAAGACGTTGAACAAGGGACTGTACAAGAAGGTGAAGAAGAGCAGGCTCTAGAGGAAGCTGAGTTTTGATCGGATGGCATCTCGGTTAAGTTTCTTTGGTTACGTGAGATTGCAGTTCCACGGTGGAGCTGGAGCGTGGAGGACTAGTCCCAATGAGAGGGGACTAATTTATGAGGGACACCTGACAGTAAACTTTAGCAGGATATTTCATGGGGATCCGTTTTTCTTTGTAACTATTTTTGTTCATGTTGAATTTTCATTGCATATCAAGCGGCATTGGGATACTAGAAACTATATCCCAACGGAAATCAGCATAGTCTCGTCAGCCCTGACACGTGTTCATAGGGCTACGCGTCAAATCGGATTCCTACCTACTGAGGAATCTGAGGAGGACCCATCTGAGGGTTCTGCTGCTTAGTTAGACTTGGGCGAGTCTAAACTCTGTTACAAACTATGTTTGTATATATTTAAGTATGTTATCTAGTTTTAGAGAAATAGTCTGTATATAAATAATCCTAACAGTACGTTTGTAATGTATGATGATGTAAATTATGTGTGATGATGTATAATATTTTATTTTCCGCTAAGTTTATTTTATAGTTATCAAAGAAGAAAGGAAAAAATTTACAACTCATACTTTTATCACAACGTCACATTTTATAACTTGGGGGTAATTTGGGAATTAAGTAACATAAATGTGGCACCCTACGATGGGTGTTACATTAGGTTGTTACATGAGCCTTCATTGGAAGAGAAGATGGAGCGCATGACTTTAGGAAAGAAAAATGAAAAAAGCTATGAGGAGAGGTATATTCCCCACTTGAAAGAGACATTTCCAGCACCACATGAGTTGATCATATTAGAAGAAGTCTCCAAGGGTCAATTCACCATAAATGAATGGTATTCCTAAAGAGTGTAGGTGTTCGAAGATTATGTGAAAATTTCAAGTGGGTGGAAGCGTCCTCGTTTGCCAATATCACTCAGAAGGTATTCCTAAAATTTATCAGGAAGGATATCATTTTCCTGCACGTGATCCCAAAAAGAATAATCACAGATAATGCTTAGAATATTAACAGCGTAGAGGTTTGAAGATTATATGAAGATTTCAAGATCAAACATCATAATTTAGTCTCATATAGACCTCAAATGAATGAAGCAATTAAGGTAGCAAATAAGAACACTTAGAAAATTGTTGTCAAAATGGTTGTCAATTATAAGGACTAGCATGAGATGTTATACTACGCTCTGCACGCATATCATACTAATATATAATCAAGTACTAAGGCCACACCTTTTTTCTTAGTGTATGGGATGGAGGCAGTGACACCTATAGAAGTGGAGGTTCCTTCATTGAGGGTCTTGATGGAAGCAAAGTTAGAAGAATCAAAATGAGTGAAAACATAGTATGAATAATTGAATATTATTGAAGAGAAAAGACCGGCAGTCATTTGTCATAGGCAGTTGTATATAACAAGAAAGTTTACCCAAGGGAGTTTTATTCTGGGTGACCTAGTTCTTAGGAAAATCCTTCATAATCAAGAAGATACTCGAGGAAAATAGGCGTCAAATTATGAAAGGCTTTACATTGTGAAGCAAACCTATTAAGGAGGAACTTTGGTTTTAATAGATGTCCAATGCCTATAAACTCTGACGCTATGAAGAGATATTATGCCTAAAAAAATGAATGAAAGAAATGAGAAAAGGAAGAAAGCTCGTTAGACTGAAAACCCACAAATGGCGGTCTAAGCAAAAGTTAGGGTAAGTTAAAAAAAAAGAATGAAAAAAGAAAAAAAAAAATAGAAGAAAGAGCCCATTAGACCGAAAACCCGCAATGGGCGGTCTAAGCAAAAGTTAGGGCACGTAAAATAAGTGAAATCTCAAGAGTTTGTTTAGAACTCGCCAAAAGGCTTACACTGGGGCAAATTAGAATAGCTTATACTAAGGCAGGTTGGAATTCAAATGGCTTACACTGGGGCAAAATTCCAAAGAACAGAGCTAGAAACGACAGAAGTATCAGAGACAATGGTTACTTAGTAAATTGTCACAAGAAATCAATTGACAGGAAATCAAAGAACAAATAATGGGGAAAAAATTTCATGTGTAACCCATCATACTTTTCTCCACTTCTTTCCCCTTTATTGTACTTTTCCTCTTCTAATCTTATAGTCTGGACATTTCCTTCATCTTACCAAAGCTCGCTTTGTGTATAGTTATAATTTCATATCAATAAAGAAGTTTGTTCATTTAACAAACTTTACTTCCATTTAGGGATGCATGTTATTTACTAATTCATGTCTCAAGTAAAATAAATTTAAAGTTCAATGGTATGACAGAACAATTCTTGTATTTAATAATCGTTCAATGTTTGGTTCAAGTGGTAAGGACTTAGTAGCTCCAAGCAAGGGTTTGCAACAAGAGACGATTATCTAAATTCTCAAAAGGCAGACTAAAAAGGAGAGATAAGAATGGAAAAGAGGAAAGTAAGAGGAAAAAAAAAAAAAAAAAAAAAAAGAAAGAAGAAGAAGAAGAAGAGAAAGGATGGGTAAGTATGAGAAAAGCTATCAGAAAGGTCCAATGGGCGAATATATGCGAACAAAGGTTTGGTTGGTCGAAGCTTTTCAAAGTCACTATCTGGTTCGGATCTTCTCCCTTCGTGAATTGCGAGTCAATATCTAGTTGACTCGTAAGTCGTTTTTCCTTTTCAAGATTTATAATCTCATATCTTGTTAGTTTGCAGTGATCTTATATTCTATGGGTGATGTCTTTAGCTTAACGCAAAGCTTCACTTTTTAAAGTTCTTATGGAATTAACTAAGCCCGATTTTCAAGGCCTACTGCATAAAATTTTAGGTTTAGAGGCCTTTTTTGCTTCGTTTCGGGACACAGAAGCCCGCTGTCTTTTAAATTTCAGGACGCATAAGTCAACTGTCATTTAAGTTTTGGGATACAGAAACCTAATGTCTTTTAAGTTTTGGAATAGAAGCCCAATATCTTTTAAATTTCAAGACATAGAAGCTCAATGTTTTTTAAGTTTCAGGCCACAAAAGCCCAGTATCTTTTAAATTTAGGGACACATAATTCCATTGTCTTTTAAATATTGAGAACACATAAGCCTACTATCTTTTAAGTTTTGGAACCTAGAATTCTTTGGCCCACTATCTTTGGCCCTTGACGAGATGGTGGCATCTCTTGCTATATGTTGAGTTCACTATCTTTTGGTGGATTGGTGACATCTCTAGCAACAGTTGGTTAATTCGCTATTCAACATACTAATTTTTAATTAGCATCTTACCCTTGTCCATCATCCCATGCATTTTTTGATAAATTTTAAGTTCATGTCTTTACTTATTTCATACGACAATAATATAAAAAATTACGGTTATTCATAGTCTCTAATAAAAAATAAGTAAAGATAAGTAACTGTAAAAACTTAATTTTATCCAAGTCATTAAATTTTTTTAATTCAGAATAAAAAAAAAAAAAGAGAAAAAAGGAATAAAAAGAAAAAATACAAATAAAAATAAAAAATATTAAAGAAAAAGAAGAAAAAGAAAATTTGAAAAAAAATAAGATGATCCAACCTTCCTATATGCATAAGTTTAACCCGATTTTGCTCAAGCCATCTACTTTGAATCCAAATCAATTTATGACCTATTAAATATGAGTCAACCTAGATCTATCACTTCCATTCAATCCATCACCCTGCTTGCATCCAAAACCCTAGCAACAACCACCTTCTTTACTACTCAAAATCCTAGCAATCTGGCACCCTAACAAGATTTCTTCCTCGTTTTCTTCCAATTCGGCGAGATTCAAGAGTGTGACTCTTGTGATGTTAAATACTCAACCTAAAAGGCTCAGAAGAAGAGACAGACACTCACAGACACATAAAGACCCACACGTAGAGATACAGAGAAAACAGAGCAAAGAGGGTGAGGCAAAGAGGAGGAGCCACAATCGCCGCTCCATCTAGCACGCGACCCTGTCAACCATTGTGCACCGTCAGCCACGCCACATACTAGACTCAAGAAATGCTACTAAATTCAACTCCTCCCCTGTCGTTGTCTAGCCCCATTGCGATCCACCACAGCCATGACCCACTGTCTAGATCCATCACCGAGCACCATCCAGAACCCGTGACTCATCCACACACAAGTTGTCGACCACCACAACCCATCACCCCAAATCAAACCAACCCAAGCCATCAACAGCCAGCAATGCCTGGACCTCCACGCACAACTAGTGAATCGTCACCACCATCGTCCCTGTTTTCGCCTGCAAGTTGCACCAGCGAAGGCCGTCGCACCGCCTCCACCGCAAGCCAACCTCGACTCTGTACTTTCGGCCAACTCTGCTGCCACTGTGAATGGTTTGCTTTTTAGACCATAGCCCCTTTCGTAACTTTGCTCTAAGTTGTGTTTGGTTTTTAAACACTATTAGTTTTTTTTTTTTGTCATAAATTCTATTAGTTTTATGATAATAAGGGGTAAGTTTTAGTTTGTTTTGGGCCAAAAGTTTATCACTGTTGGGCTAATTGCATTTTTTTTTTATAGTTTGTACCATGTTTCATCTTTAGCTGTTTGTTCTTAATATTGATGGGCTATTACTTGTGATATAAAAAAAATTGGCTTTTAAGAACAAAAAAGGCTAACTTCTTCCTGTAACTTTTAGAAAGGCAAATAAGTAAATAATAATAAAAGAAAAAGAGAGTAAAAATCACAAAAAAGAATATATATACAAAATAAAGGAATAGTAGATAAAAACGATAATAACAAAAAAAAATCAAAATCATCTTAGGTTCCCCTTGTTGGCTTTATTGAGATTTTGTTTATCCTATGATGTGTTTATGCTTATCTTACTTGCCAACATGTTTATTTTAATCATGTTGCTAACATTGTCTTTTCTTAGTTGTTGATTTTGCAATCTTTTTAAGAAAAAAAATTAAATAATTGAATTTTGTTGAGAAGAATTAAATGAGATTAGCTGAGTTGTGACAACTTATTAATCCTGTAACTTTTAGAATCATCTAAGTTATGACAACTTGATGATTTGAAATCTTTTTTTATAAATATAAAAAAATCAAATGAATTTTTAAAACAAGAAAATATTTTCAAAATTAAAAACAACAAACTCACAATCGTTTTTCAAAAGAATTACGTGGCTTTGAGTTGTCCATTGTACCAAGGGATATGTAGGCGCCCAAGTCAAGTCGAAAATTAATTTTACTTAATTTAATAGTTCTTATTTTATTTTATCTTATTCTACTTCGATTTGATTTGATTTGATTTTATTAAAAGGGGTAAAATGAATATTTAAAAATTTTAAATAGTTGCACAATTATCTTAGGGTAACCATCTTAGGGCAGTTGTATTAGTAGTGTTGTAGGGTTAAATCTTCATCCTTCATTATGCATAATTAGACTATCGAATATGAACTTTTGAACATATACCATTTTCCTTAGGCTTTCCAATTTTTCCTAATAAAAAAGTAAATTTGGTGGCGACTCTTAAATTTTTTAATTAAGTTACTATTCCACTGTGATTATGGTTGCGACAATTTCCGTAGCTTGTCTTCATTCTAGAAATTCTTGATAGTTTTTCCCGAGAGAGTTTCTAGAGTGTAGGCTCTTATATTGATTTTGGACATAATTCTATATGGTCCTTCCCAATTAGAAACTAACTTCTTGTCCTTCACATTTTTCTTCCAATGCCTGCCCTACATAATATGAGGTTACCAGGATTAAATCATCGTGGAATCACTTTAGAGTTATACCATGCAACAATCCTCTGTTTGAGGGGGGCTTCGCGAGCATGGAAATACGACGTTGTTCTTCCAACAAGTCCAATTCATGACAGACGAGATCCAGATTGGTTGCTTCAGAAAAGTTATTTCTTATCCAACTTGGATCCCTTTTTTCCACTAGGATTGTAACTTCATAACCAAAGGTCAATTTAAAGGGAGCTTCTCCTGTAGAGGAATGAGGTGTGGTATGATATGCCTATTAGACATGATTGAGTTGCTCCACCCAATTCCCCTTAGCATCGTCAAGTCTCTTTTTCACCCCTCTAAGTATAACCTAGTTGGCTACTTCAGCTTGCCTGTTGGTCTTTGGGTGTTCCACTGATGTGACATTTTGCTTGATCTTGAGATCAGTTAAGAGATTCTTGAACTTCTGATTTGTGAATTGGGTTTCGTTATCTGTGACAATAGATTTGAGATTCCAAACCTGTTAATGATGTTCTTATAAGTGAACTTTTGGATTTGCGTAGAGGTGATGGTGGATAATGGTTCTGCCTCAATCCGCTTAGTAAAATAATCAATAACCACCACAAGGTACTTGATCTACCGTGTTACTTTGGGAAAATGACCTAGGATATCTATCCCTCATTAGTATAATGGCCAAGGGACGGACATCATAGATAATTCTTCTGGTGGGGCTGCATAGATGTCTGAGTGGCATTGACATTAATCGCATTTCTAAACATGTTCTTTGCTGTCAGCTCCCATAGTAGGCCAATAGTATCCAGCCCTCAATGTTTTTTGTGCTAAGGACTTTCTGTCGAATTGGTGGCGAGAGTTTCCTTCATGAATCTCGGTCAAAACGTATTTCACCTCCTTAGGTCCAAGGCACTTAAGGAAGGAAGCAGATAACCCCTGACGATACAACTGGCTGTCAAGGATGGTGTACCAAGCTACTGTTCGTACAATCTTTTGGGCTTCCTTTTGATCTTCAATTGATGAGTCATTGCGAAGGTAGGCAACTATGGGCGTCATCCAAATTTCGTCATTTTCTAGTATGAGGACTTAATTGTTTGTAATACTAGGAGTGAGTAAGGTGTCTTGGATCACAGACCTGTTGTTTCTAGGGTTCTTGGTGCTGACAAGCTTTGATAGGATGTCAGCTTTGGAGTTCTGCTCCTTTGGGATGTACTCTACCTTAATACTATCAAAGCTTTCCATTAACTTCTTGACTTTGGCTAAGTACTTCTACAATAGGGGCTCCTTAGCTTGATATTCGCCCAGGACTTGAGAAGTCGTCAATTATAAATCACCGCATAGGATTATATTCGTGGATCCCATATCCTCAGAGAATGTTCCAACATGAGGTCGACTTCGTTTTTTAACATTACTTTGGCACTACTTCCTTTGGGATTTGAGGATCCATAAACATAGATGGTCTAGGAATGCGCTTTAGGATGGCCCGAGTCCAGTGTGAGCTCAACAAAGATATCAGATAATACTTGAGCCTTTATGGCTAGTCTTGGCTCGTAAGTAATGCCGAACTCGGAGAGCTTCACTGACTAAGCAATCATTCTCTCAGCGAGATCCGACTTGTGGAGCACCTTCCAGATTGGCTAGTCAATCCTCACTATCACGGGGTGGCACTAGAAGTACAACCTCAACCTTTATGCAGTAATCAACAATGCTCACTTTTTTAATCTTTTGATAGCGAATCTCGAGACCTTGCAAGACTTTACTGACAAAATAAATTGGTCTCTGGCCTTCTTCAGTTTCTCTTATCAAGATTGAGCTAATTGCCTCATTACTAATTGAAAGGTAGGCATAAAGTGTTTCACCGAGGTCTGATCTTGTCAGAATTAATGGTGTGGACTCAAAATTGACTAATCACCTTTTATCTCTTGAAAGGCAGCCTTACACTCTAGGGTCCACTCGAAATTCTTCCCCTATTTTTTTAACGTTTTGAAGAAGGAAAGAGATTTTTGAGCAGCTTTGGTGAAGAAACGTGTGAGGGTCGATATCAACCTACCAGTTGTTGCACTTCTTTCACAGACTACTAGCTGTGCATGTCGAGGATAACCTGACATTTCTCTGGGTTGGCTTCAATACCTCAGTTTGTTAACAAAAACCCTAGAAATTTTTCGGCCTATACACCAAAGGCATATTTCTCTGGGCTCAACCTCATGTTGTGCTTCTGAATTTGGGTTAACATTTCTTCTAGATCCTTGATATGGTCACCGATTTTCGGTGTCTTGACTATCATGTCGTCTATGTAGACTTTGAACATCTTACTAATCTGTTATTCAAAGACTTTGTTTATCATTCATTGGTAATTTGTCCCTATATTCTTCAATCCGAATGGTATAACGCAGTAATAATAGCTTCCCATCTCAGTTATGAGCACAGTCTTGTCCTCTTCTTCCGAGTTCATGGGAATCTGATTGTATCCAGAATAGGCATCCATGTAGGAAAGTAGCCAGAATCTGGGTGAGTTGTCCACCAATGTGTCTATGTTCAGAAGTGGATAAGAGTCTTTTGGGAACACTATGTTCAGGTTAGTATAATCAACACACATATGCCACTTCCTATTGGCCTTTTTGACTAGGACCACATTAGATATCCAAATGGTATAAGATACTTCCCTGATGAATTTGGTGTCAAGGAATTCCTTTACCTGTTTTGGATTACTTGTTGCCTCCAGGTTTGACTTTTCTTTTTCGTTGGGCCACCGACTTTGCATCCTTGGAGATAGAGAGTCTGTGGCAAATGAACTTTGTGTCTACCCCCGACATGTCTGCGGAGGTGCAGGCGAACAAATCTTTATTTTTTTTACCAGAAACTTGGTTTGTTGGGCTCTCTCTTCCTGATTTAGATGTCCTCTAATCTTAGTCACTTAGTCTGGCTTGGCGCCAAGCTAGAGGGGTTATAATTCTCCATCAAGTTGAGGGTGTGTACCATGAATCTCCTCACTAACATCTAGTTTAGTCAAGAGGACGTTGACGAGATCCGTAGTGACCAAAGCTGAACTATTGTGTTGGTCTGCGACCCGAGGTTTCTTAGAAATTTTTAGGCTTTCATTGTAACATTTTCTCACTATGTCCTAGTCTCCTTTGACTATAACAACCCTATCATGTTGGTCTAGAAACTTCATGGCCAAGTGAGGTGTAGAGATCACGGCCCCAAAGGCGTTGAGTGAAGGGTGGCCCAGTATGACGTTATAGGTCGAGGGACAGTCAACCACTAGGAATTTGACCCTGAGTGTTTTGAAGAGAGAATCCTTCCCTAAGGACAAGTAAGTCTCAATGTATCCCACTGGGGTGATGTGGTCTCCAGTAAACCCGACCAGCTCGCTAGTATATGATATCATTTCCTTTTTTGATAATTCTAACTTATTGAACAAGTCTAGGAACATGATGTCAATCGAGTTCCCCCTAATCAACAAATATTCGACAAACCTCGGCATTGGTAATTATTCCCGAGATCGGGCCATCGTGATCCGGGATTATGCATCCATAATCCTCGTTAGGGAACGAAATCAGTGAGGTTTTTCTCATGCTACTATCTGATTTAGTTCCTCAGAGGGATGTCACGCTCAATATAGCCCGAAGTGCTTTCTTCCTAGCATTTCCTGACTCATCGCCACCCGCAAAGCCCTACAAGATGGTGTTGATTGTTCGGGTTACTTCGGTATAATAGCGGTCGTTGTCTTGATCGTCATCTTGGGGTTATGCTCTTTCTTGATTTTGGGCATTATCCCAGGACGGGCTTGCGCCGAGATTATCATTCCCTGTAAGAGAGTGTCTTATATGGTAGGGTGGAGATAGGCTTCTCCACGGGTTGTAGCTCTGCTTCTTGTAGTTTTGTCCTCCCCTTTGATTATTATTCTGAGATTAGCGCACATAGCAGCCTAAGTGGCCATCTCAAATTAGTAACTCAATAGCATCTTAGAGGTTGATGCAATCCTCTGTGTTGTGTTTATGACCATTATACCATGCACAATTCTTGGATTTGTCCCTATGCGCATGTTTCTTCAAGGGGGGAGGTCTTTGCATAACTTTGAACTTCGTGTTCATCATTTCTTAATAATTTTGAGTTTGAGGTGTGTTGAGGGGTGTGTAGCTCTCGTACTTTCCCTTGAAAGGTGACTTTGAGTTTTGGCCTTGTTGGTTAGGTTGTCTGGACTTAGGTTTTTCATTTTCTCCTTTCTCGAGATGCTTCTTAACCCGGAGAACGTCTTCAGCATTGATGTACTTGTTAGCTCGAGCACGGAACTCGTCCATGGTCTTGAGCTCCTTCTTAGCAAGAGAAAAGAAAAGTGGTCCAAGACTAAGCCCTTTCCTCATATAATGTAGTTCGAGCCTTTCATCTCAGTCACGTATATTCACTATCTCTTTGATAATCACATATTTAATATATTAATAAACCATCATTATTAGTCATTTACACTCTCTATGTACTTAATTAATTGAGCTTAGTTATATTTTGTAAGTTTGGACCTAAATTGGACTTAATTGATTTTTTCTAGCATTATTTAAGTCTTACATTATTTTTGTATTTCGGTCATATCTTGAGTTTTAAATGTGTAATAATTATGTATCTTACATTGTAGAAACGATAAAAGAGAGCTCTACAACTTTCATGAGAGCTCCAGGGAAAAACTAGCATCTAATTGAGCTAATTGGGCTTTAAAGTCAGAACACGGGTTTTGTGATTAAAACCTGAATAATGTGCAATAATCAGGGCATAACTTGGGCTGTAGTTGAGGATTTGGACTGAAACTGGTAGCATTAGAAAGTTAAGACATAATCCTATAACTTTTATGAAGACCATTTTTCAATTTTCTGGCGGCATCCATGAGATCAGCACTGAATGATTTCGAAGACAAAAAATCTCAATAATTTTCCACTCATCCACACACTCATCCACTCACTCATTAATCAGTCCCCTTGTCATTTTGTATCCCTAATCCTCTATAAAAGGCACTATTGACTGATCATTTAGCATTCTTGGTTTGGGGGTTGGGAGAAATTATGATCATACTTGTATATTAATTGTCTTCCTTTGTTGTAATTTTCTTTTATTCTAAATTGAAGTTATGTTCATCTTTCTTTTATTCTCTTTTTATTTCTTCTTATGTATGAGTAACTAATTTTTATTTTGCTTGGGTGAAAAGGTGAAGCTCTTGGTAATGAAATAAGGTTAGATTAATCTATTGTTTGTGCTTGAATGATATATTATCATGTGATCATTATATCTGTTGTATGTTGTTTCTAATCAATTTTGAAACCTTCCTTGTATAATGAAGATCTTGATTCATTGTAGACAAGAGATTGGCACAGTGGATGCTTGAGACTATTTACAAGTGTTGGTAGATAATTAAAGGAATTATAATATGATTGCATATATAATTAAACTTTGAATGTTATATTTTTCGATTATAACTTTCATTATGTATAAATTTCAATTGAGTTATAAAAAGAAATAATCTTGTCTTTAATTTATTACCGATACTGGATTTCCTAACCCAAGTAAATCATTTTTCATCTGTGAACAACTTTTATTACCTTTGGTGTTGTGACAAATTCTTTTCTTTCCTCAAATAATTTCTCTTCATCAACTCCTTGTGGATCGACCTCGGACTCCTAAGAATTTATTACTTGAGACAACCTGCACTTGGGTTTGCAACTTATAATCCGCATCACTCTTTATTGAACTGTGATATAAAGTCTCAGAGAGACTCCTCATTTCCTTATTTGACCTAAGAAAGGCATAAGATGAATTTTAGTTATACCTTGGTGGTGAAGTACAACAAAAATATCAAGGACAAGCCCTCCTAGTTGACAATGGATATAGGAGTTAAGGTAGTGAATAATCTTAAGGCAACTTTCTTTAGGGACAGAGGGAAAATGCGACACAAGGGTAGGTCATCTTTCTAGCTAATAAGAGAGCATAAATATAAGTATCTAAGTACTCTTGAGGTTCCATGGTTCAATCATAGCCTTTCATATTTGTGGGATATTTGAAACGCCTAGGGATCTCAAAGTTCACATGCTTATTAGAGAAATGTTAGTTTTATGAAATCGAGTTCCTTACTCTGTGAACCTTCTTCTTTCTTTCTCGAATAGGGATTTTAGCGCTTTGACCGGGTACTGCGATCCTAGAACATTCCGAATGGTGAACCCTATCGTGGGCTTTGTCCTTCTTGATTCCTTCTTGGAGATTGGTTTTCGCATTCTTTCTGTTGGTTGACAGCTTTTTCCAAGTTATGGATACGTTCATCTTGGAGTATAACAGAGAGATGAGTTATGCTTAGGAAAGCTCCGACAGACCAGTTCCAGCATGATGGGACCGAAATTCTTCATGCTCCACCCACTCTCCAAGGCGCTCCAGCGCCTATACCCGTGGCTTGGCATCCCTAGAAGGTGCTCCTTGTAGCCCAAGATGTTGCCTCACCAAAATTTGCACGGGTGGAGAGGGGAGATTCTCTCAAGTATAAGAAGTCTTTATCCCGTCCTACCTAGGATCTGGTTGGGCAGCGACTGGTTCTTGGATCGGCTCATGGATGGGGGCAGATGCCAGTCGGCAACTAGAGCAAGGTTGGTTGGGCACAATAGAGGCACAATTCTAATTGGTAAAGGCTCGATTTCTCTTCATGGTAACCATGATAATGATGATGAGAACAAAGTTTTATCTTTTATCATAGACGGCACCAATGTTCTGAGCAAGGCTCAAAGAAATATCTGAATAGGCGGTTAAAGGTAGAATCTTCTGTATTATGGTAGTTGTAACGGTGGAGCGAGGGGGTGAGTACTTATAAAAGGTACTCCGATGTTCAAGTTAGATCGTACACAAGGTTAATAGTGTTTAGAAATGGATATATACCTTTGAGACCTTGCAGGATATTTATAGAAATGTCTTAGGTGATAAGAATCATAATTCAATTTGAATTGAATTCTATTATTTAGTATCAGAATCCATGAGATTGTTTTATCTTATAACTAATTTCTTATTTATGAGATATGTAATTAGTATCCATATCTATGAAGAATTCTGTGAGAAATTTGTGCCTCATAAATAGGTAAATTAACTTATCTAATAGCGCACATAAATATTCTCCTAATAATCATTTTAATATTTAATAAAAAATTATTAAATGAAAAATAAATATATTTAATATCTTAAAAATATAAAAATATTTAATATTTTTTTATTTAATAATTAGTAATATTATTAGAAAAATTAATAAAAAAGATTTATAATTATCCATTAGTTAAAGAATACACTCCCGAATTGGCTAAAATAAGGTGTTGGCAATCATATATATATACATTAGTGTATTGACCAATGTCAATTCACATTTTTTATTTTTTGTTTGTTAAGATATAAAATAAATAATGATAAAGATTATTTGAATTTTTTTGTATTTATCGTTAAATATTTTTTGGTACACTTTTTGTTGGTACTCTTATAAGATAAAAAACAAATAATGATGAAGATTATTTGAATTCTATTTTTATATTTATCTTTAAATATTATTTGGTATTAAATTTTTAAGTGGATAATAAGATGTATTAATAATTTTATCTTCTTTATATTTATCGTTAAACCTTTAAATTGGTAATGAGATATAATTACAATTTTATCATCTTTTATATTTATTTTAAATTTTTAAATGAGTAATTAATAATGATAATTTTGAAAAAACAAAATTGGACACCAAAATGGATAATCCCCTTTATAAACAACAACAATAATAATAATAATAACAAGCGTATTTTATTGAACAGCACTACGTGCTTGTCAGTTTGCTTTTTCTTAATTTTTGTTAATATAAAAATAAAATAATGATAAAGACAATTATAATTTTTTATTTATCTTTAATAATTTAAATAAGTAATAAAGTGTATTTATAATCTTAACTTTCTTGTATTTATTTTAAAATTTTTAAATTAGTAATAAGATGCAATTATAATTTTATCCTCTTTTTATATTTATTTTTGAATCTTTAAATTAATAATTAATAATGATAATTTTGAAAAAACAAAAATTGAACACTAAATGAAAAATCCCCTTTATATATAGTATAGATATAAATATTGATATAGATTTTGTTTTGGTATAGAAAAGACGCCAAAGACCAAAAACAACAAAATTACCGAACTGATCGAAATCATGGGGGGCAAAGAAACCTCATAAATGCATCTAATTTTATTTAATAATTTTTATTAAGTATTAAGTGGATTTTTATTTTTCCATTTTATTATTTTTATTTAATCCTCATAATTACATTTTTATTACGTTATGCTTTACTTTGAAGATTGATTAAAATGATTTTTCTAAAAAACATAAAAGAAAAATAATGTCATAATTCAAAGAGTTAAGCTCGAATTTATAATTGAATAATTTTTTTTACAAATATATAGTTAAAAATATTTTAGTTAGACAAAAAAATAAAATCAAATACTAATATAAATTAAATTAAATTACTGATGTGATTTTTATTTTTAAAAAATAGCTAATTATATATATGTCAAACTATTTCATGAGTTGATGAGTTGAACATGTAAAATCTTAAACTTAACTTATTTGATAAAAGAGTCAAAATATTTAAATCATTAAATTATTAACGTGCCGAGCTGTGAACATACATGAGCTTATTCTGATTATTGCTATCTTGCCCTAATAAAACATGTAAGCGGAAAATTAAGAAAAATTCTTAAGTGTTCTTTTTTTTTTTTTCTTTAGTACATTTCTTAAGTGCTCTTTATACTATTTAATGTATATCACCTGATATCTAGATCATCAATATCTCCACTTTACATTTTTTTTTTTTTTCACTTTGAGAGCACTTAAGAGATTTTAAAAAATTATTGTAAAAGAAAAAATGCTAGGAACATTTAATTAGTTTTTCTCAAAAATTTAACATTATCAATTAGTTTCGATTACTCGAATTCCAAGCAACAATCCATCGACATATATAAACCCAACACGGCATTCACAACAATTTCTGTTGTTCGTTCACCGTTTTTTCAGTTCACTGTCTTCACTCTTCAACTTTGCAAGAATCCTTCTGCAATGGCCAAGAAACTTTCAGAAGCATATGGCGTACCCACAAAACGTTGTTCCATTGCTCAACAACACTTTGGGGTTTCCCGCCAAACCACACCACACATCACTCCGTTAGCATCCAAGAAGAGACCGAGATTGGAGACTGAAAGTGCTGGCTTCAACTGCACAAGGTTTTCTGGAGTGGCAGAAACCCATTGTAGCACTCGTAAAAGGGTGTCTGAGGATGTAACGGGGTATCCAAGAAGTGCTTCCTCCGAGTGGAAATCGCTGAAGGCTACAGAGAAGAAACAGATGATGGAGGTGGATCACTTTAAGAAGATGCAATGTTCTGCGGCTTTGAAACGGTTAATGGTACACCGAGAAGGTTGGGCTTTCAAGAAGCCTGTGGATGGAAAAGCTTTGGGGGTTCATGATTATTCTGATATAATGTCGAAGCCATTGTTGGATTTGGACACTGTTAAGTGGAAATTGGAGAAGGGTTTGTACATGAAAACTAATCAGTTTGCTAATGATATCAGGGTTATGTTTTCAAATGCTATGTTGTATTATCCTGTGAGGCATGAAATTCATAAAATAGCAGGGAAACTGAGTGAGCTTTTTGAGATGAAGTGGAAATTTTTGGAGGAAAAGTGGGAAGCTGAGAAAGCAAAGGGAGAGGAAGAAAAGCCAAAGCCTTTGGGAAAGGTGAGACAAGGTTCTGTTGGTGTTGTGAAGGCTTGTGGATCAATGACATCTAATTCTCTGTGCCAAGCTCCATTTGCGGACTCTGCCTCAGGAAAGGGTTTGAAGATGTCAATATCTGATACAGAATTATCGACTGAAAAGGCCACGGGTTTTGCCAAGCCAAAGCAACATCTTTTAGATACCATCTTGGCCGCACAGAGTTGCTTGTTTGATCGCAATGTTGACTTGCAAAGGAAGAAGGAAAGGGAAGCTGCTCGAGTGATGCTACAGGAGACAAAGAGAACTGTTTTTATTGATGATAATTTGCAGTCATTTGATGAACTGGAACAACTTTGTGGTCATTCCCTGACAGACTGCCAAAGGGTAAATCCATTGGAGGAAATTTTGGGTCTTGTCCTAAAGGATGAGTTTATGGCATTTACTCATTTAGATGTGGAGAAGTTCCTTGGTAGAGATTGGGAGGAAGGAGAGATAATACACTTCGATTGAACAGTATTTGACAGTGTTCTTTCATTTTTTTCCCTCTAAATTTCTGTACCTATTCTGTTAGGGTATGACTAGAGTCAATCGTAAAGATATTTTATAGCCAGTTGTAAAGATATTTTATCATCAATTAAATGGTATATATTCGTTAATATTAACCTCATTTCAACTTTCATATTGTCAAAATTGCTTATGTTCTGAATCTTGTCCATCACTTACTCATGTATTCCATAATTGCTTCTTTCTTTACTTTTTATCCCTGTTTGTGTCTTATTTCTGTACCACTACAGGCAAAGCTACGATCAACTATTCTGAATAAGATATTGACATTTTTGTAAATTATTTAGATTGAATTGTTTTTTAAGGTTTTTGTGTGGATTAGCTGGTTTATTCTTAGCATTGTGCAATAAACGATTTTGTGAATCGAATGCCATTTGTTTTGGAATTCCTCCAAAGTCCTGATTGTTTGATTTGTTTCCGAGGAAAATTAGGTATGAGTCACAACTTTGGAATAGCATATGCATCAGATAGTGTTAAAGGACGGAACTTTACATTTTTGTTCTTTTCCCTTCCAAACAATAGTTCTGACGTGTGAATTGTTGAACATATGTATGTACTCTAGATGGATATTAGGTTCTACACTCTATGTACCTCAAAATGTTCAGCCTAATAATGTTTCTTCTATTTAGTTTAGCCAAATTTCAATATTTGAATAGGTTGTTCAGTTTCATTGTCATGTTTATCTAGCAACCATGTTTCAGGAACTAAATAATTATTTGTCTGTCAGCACCTCTACATCTGTGATTGTTGACAAGAATTTTGATGGGGACTTTTTACGTATAGATTTCAATATCAGGTAGCTGCCTTCGAAGGTATTTGCCATCTTTGGTTAAATATGATGTTTATCGAAGGTGATGGATGCACATGACTTAACTATTATTTACAATATATCCAAATTGTTGGTGGCTTCAAGGTTTTAATGACATGACCTTGGCATTCAACAAAGAATGTGAGCTTCTGTCTACTTGCATTTGCAAATTGAGGCTCTTGTTGTTAAGAATGCAAAACTGACTAACTGATAATTTATAGAGTAAGACCAGCTTGTAAGGGGTTGGTAAGTGTTAGCCAATGGCAACCACTATCCAAAAATGGGAAGAATTGAGTGATTACAAATTTTTAAAATAATATTAAGAAATTAAGCATTTTAAAGCACTCAATTAATAAATACAGTAGAACATGTATAATAAAGGTACAACTATTAAAGATTATTCAAATATAACTTGACTTATAGAATAAATTAAGAAAATAATCTAAATATCAAGGTAAACTCAAGCATATATAATTAAAGTATAAATGTAAAGGAGATAGATTTGATAAGAGCAAATACAAAGATTTATCCTAGCTCAGTCATCTCTTGTGACCTACATCCAATCCTCAAGTAAATCACCTGAGATTTTTTACTATCACTTCAAGCTTGAACAGATGCTTGAAAACATTTACAACTGAGAGCACACAACACACCTCTGGGATGTCTCACCCTTGTGCTTAAGCCTCAAACTAGGGATACCTCACCTATTACAACTTTTGAGAGATACCTCACCCTCTTCTTTATCAAGGGATACCTCACCCTTTTGATAGGAAATCAAAGAAAGAATAAATGATAAGTTCTCTCAAATAGCAAATATACAAATTGAAGTTCTTTGAAGCTCTCAAGGATATCTCAAGATTTGTCAAAAATAGAGCACAAAGAATCAAATGAAATGATTCACTGATCAAATGCTTGGGGATTATTTTTCACAGTGTTAGCTAAGTCCAAAAAGAGTTGCAAGACTTGAATTTATAGTTCTCTTTGAAAACGATCCGTTGGGGGTTGTTTACTTCAAGCAATAAGTGCTCTAAAACTAGTCGTTGCTGGTTTTAGACTCGTGGTAATCGATTATCAACATATGGTAATCGATTATCAACATATGGTAATCGATTACGAAGCTTTAAAATTGTGTTCTTGGCTTCTTGGGAAAGTGGTAATCGATTACCATACCTAGCCTTTATAATCGATTACAAAGCTTAAGACTTTCAAAAAATAGGTTCCCACGTGCCTGTAATTGATTATTAAGCCATTGGATGTGATTACAATTGTAACATCTCGGGACTGCCTGCAGGATTGATGAGAGCCTTCACAAATCAATACGGGTCTTTTCAACTTACTTTGTCCTCACTCACACGCATCCTAGGACCTATTTTTGAGCTCAATTAAGCTTGGTAAACATTTCCAACTTAGATCACTTGGATATTCAAAGATTTAAACTTGATTTTCTTGATCCAAGGTTAAAACATTATTTTGTTTAAAAAACTTCCCACCAACTAAAAGTATTTTAAAGAAGATCATTTTCAAAAACTTTATAAAACATTTTGAGATATCTAGATTTCTTCTCACATAAAGGCCCTAAGTCCCATTAACTATTCTTGAAGGTCTTGGACTTGATCTTGTCATCATCTTCATGTTTGTTATCATCAAAACAATCTTCAATGGCCAATGGCCAATAGCCAAGTACATTCTCTCCCTTTTGATGATGACAAACAACCATTGAGAAAAGATTTAGTTTCATAAAATTTGAATTCACAAGGTTTGTTAGAGAGACTTACTTCCCCTCTCTTTTGTAAGAGGTGAAATTAACTCAAAGATATGCACAACTCTCCCTTACTTTTGGAATTCCAAGATCCATTTTAGATTTACTTGTCTTTTCTCAATCAAAGAACTCAAGCTTTTTCTCTCCTTTTGTCATGATAAATAAGATAGGGCAAGATAAAGCATAAAGCTAAAGCAATATGGTATACATTTAAGTTCAAAAAATGATTTTCATTTAAGGATGCAAGTTGATCATTCAAGTTTAGCAACAATTTGATATTCAACATCAATTTAGCAAGGTCAATCGTTATGCCAAACTTATAAGCATTCAACATGTAATGTCCTAATATTTAAACTAACGACATATTCGGAATTATGTATTAGCAATCGTATTAGAGCACGTCACTTAGATCAATATTAAATTCTCTGAAGAAATACATATATAATATACAAAATATGAGCCTGAAACTTAATTATATAATACATAACCATAGAATGATGTTATATACAAAATTGTACCTCAAGGTACATCAGGTACATCATTTGCCATTAAGGCACAATATCATATACAATCATGTACAATTTCAGAACAAAAGAAACAAATCTTCTATAAGCTCAGATTCTTCTTCTCCTCTATGTTCAGTAGGAAGATCGTCCTGAAATCATTATAGAAATCAAGGAAGTGGGGTGAGAATCTCACGATTCTCAATAACAGTTATAAAAACATGTCATCATAATAATTCTAGCTATTTCAAGAAAAATAATTTCAAATAATTAAAATATAATTAGTAAAAAGGTGGCTAAAGCCAAATCTAATTTTTTCTCTTCTCGAAATAGAGGTTCATTTTATATCATTTAACAAAGTCATTTGTATAATCCAATTAATCATTAGTTTTCAACATAATATCTCAGTATCATATCAAGAATTTAATCTATGATAAGCTCATGTATTAAGCTATCTCAAATGTATTACCATACTTCCAAATTCTACACTATATTCCTCTTTAATATCATTATCAATTATCATGTTTAAACATAATTCACACAGGAGCCATAGCTCCCTATGACAAGATCATAATTTCATATTTCCCCATAACAAAATCATAACTTCGTATCTCCATATACTAGAGTATTCAATATAACTCCCCTCAGATACAAGGATGACTAAGATATTATCCTTCAAGTACAAGGACATTCACCATAACATCCTTTAGGTACAAGGATAGTTAATATATATATCCATCCGATACATAGATAGTCTCCATAGATCATATTATATCCATCAAGTACATGAATAGTCAATATATTATCAGTAGTCAATACCATATCCATCAGATACATGGACAATCAATTTATCCTCCATAATCAATATCATATCCATCAGGTACATGGACAATCAATTTATTACCCATTAGGTACATGGGTAGTTACTATAATATCCATCAGATACATGAATAATCATTATAATATCCATAATCAATATAATATCCATCAGGTACATGGACAATCAATATATTACCTATTGGGTACATGGATAATCAGTAATAATTTCTAACATCAAACCTGACCTCCAGGTACAAGGTTTAAATCTGTATCTTATTATCATTTCAATAAATTTAAGGATAACAAGCTCAAGCTTATATAACTTAATCTTTCAATATCTATCATATTATCATGCATTATACATGCATAGTGGTTATTTTACAATCACCTCATTATACTTCATTATCTATTCTCATTCACAAGATTATCATCCATATATAAGGTTATTCAATACTCACATCATCTCATTTGATGCCATAACATCATAAAAATCCTTTCTCAAATTTATGTGGATGCGTAATAATATCACATTTACATGAATCATAATCTTTTAATTTAAGGTTTAGGGTCTGTTTTTAGGTTACATAGGGTAAAGAACTTTGTTTCTATCATTTTCAAATAAAAAACCTAAAAAAAAGGCCTGGTAATTGATTACCAGGCCTTGGTAATCGATTACTAACTTGACAGAACCTTGGTAATCAATTACCAGGATATGGTAATCAATTACCACTCATCAGCCAGAAGCTTGGTAATCGATTACCAGCTCATAGTAATAGATTACCACCTAGAAATTTAAAGAAAACAGAGTTTTTTAAGCCATTCTAACTTAAACTAAACTAATCAATATCAACAACAACATCCAACCATCACCAATATGCATCCAAATCACTCATAAAACAACAAATCTAAATATGGGTATGAAACCTATTTTTCAAATCTTAAAACTCATCATGAATCAAACCAAGGAATCAAGTTCTCAAATCATAATTAACACACAATCATCTTTACCATTTCAAAATCATCATCCAAATCACAAGTTTCCAAAACTTTGGAAAACAAAGGAAGAATAGAAAAGGTAAAGAAAACCCCCTACATCAACTTGATACTTTCTTCTTTCCTTTTCCCTTTCTCCTTTCTTGGTTGCTTCCTTCTTCCTCTTCCCTTGCTTCTTTCTTATTTCTCTTGTTTTGTTTTCCTCTTTCCTTTGTTGATGGGAGAATGAGAAAGTGAGGAAAGTGAGAAATGGAGAAGTGAGAGAGTGGGAAATAATGATGGAGAAGCAATGACAAAAATCAATATTAGGTAACTTTCATCAGAAAGAAATAATAGAAAACGTCCAACAAGAAATCTCATATATATTAAGAACACTTTAATCTTTTAGAAATAAATTTTCAAATCTTCATAGGTATCATAGAAAATTCTAGGATTTCATTCTATTCTTTATATTATCATTCCACTATTTTTCTTATATTACAGTATCAGTCTCTAAGCTTCATTATTCTTTCTTGGGTTAAAATCAAACTTTATGGAATTGAATTAATAAGTTTACACATATCCATTTTAATTGTTCATAGGCTTGGAAATAAATCCTCCTTATTTATTTCTATTTTCTCAGCTCATTCAAATAAAAATCCAAGTTTTAAGGAGTTATTTATCATATTTAGTGTTATAGATTTATACTCAAACTACACCAGATAGTTACCAGAATTAACTAAGGTCCTATACCAGTGTTGTTGAACTTTTATAACCTTGATCAAGTCTATTGGGTTGGAGAGAATGTTACACAAAACAGTAAGGCAAAACAACAAATGAGTTCACAAGGGCAAAAAGATATATTCATTCATTCATCAAAAGAATTAGCTAATTACATCTACATTTTCAGCCTAATTACAACAAATACAACAAAAAGTAATAAAACCTTTCATATAGCTTTGTTTATTTGAATAACACTAATGCTGTTTGAATAAAAGCGTAAGAAATAGAAAGTACCTTTATAGATGTGCTAGCCCTCACCATTTATGGTAGCATCCTCTTCCCGAGTAATGAAGACTTAGTAAATTTTACAGCAATTGATGTGTTCCTTGCTCGAAGAAATGATACCGCAAATCCTGTCACAACTATTCTTGTTGATGTTTATTGCACTTTGAATTTCTATCATGAAAAGAAGAGTAAGCAGATCTTATGCTATCTATCGATATTATTTGTATGGTTCACGACTCACTTGTTCAAGAGGGGCTACAAAGAACCATATCCCATTACAAATCTCAAGATATTCTAGTTGAAGACCATGATGGTCGTGAATGGGCTGATGAATTGGCCAAACTTGAGGAGAAAAAGATTGTGTGGCACCCACGGTGGAAAAAAGGAAAAATTGTGGTTTATCAGTATGAAGAATTTCCTAACGTTCCTCTCATAGGTACTCAAGGGTGTATTAACTACAATCTCACTTTGACATTGTGACAACTTAGCTATCCTATGATGAGACTACCCTCGGAATTGGAAACCACTCTCTTTATTTATGACATGAACACAAAGTGTATTAAGACATTCAGGAAGGTCTGAGATGCTTGGAAGAAAGTCGTTAGAAAGGGTAGAGAGCTGGGAGTTAGAAGTTGTGAAGTCAAAGAAAGCTACCAGTAGTGGGTCAAGAACTGGGCTTAGGAAGTTAAATTATCCTTCAAAATCTTGGCAGCCCCTGCAATTAGTGAATCTTTGCCTCTGATCCCGATAAAAAAATGAAGAAATAAATGAAAAGCTAGCAGAAGCCAATGAAGAAAAAAGAAGAAGTTAGAAGTAGAGTTAGAGAAGACTCACCAAGCATATCAGCTTTAAAGCGTGAAAATTCTGAGAAAAGATAAGCTCTTGAAAGAGCTAACAAGAGGCTAAAGATAGAGCAAGTTCATATGTTAAGAATCAGAATGTGTTTGGAAGTTGTAAACAAGGAATTGGGACTCCAAGGACTAGAAAGAGATAGGGCTTTGGCTAAAAATCAACAACTTAAAGAGCTGCTCGTAAATTCCAAAGCTGCACAAAATAATGCTCTACAATAGGTAGACAGCATGAGGCAACAAATAAAAATGGTGTCAGTAGGATATGAAGACAAAATCAAAATTAAGAGGTTACACGCGGACAAGGTGATTGTGGGATATGAAGCAACGTTACAATAGGGACAAAAAGACTTGTAGAAGCTAATAGATCAAGTGAAACAACAAGACAAGGACATTAGCGAATGGAAAGAAGAAGTCCGTTTTTGGATGGGCCGCTTTGCAAGACTAGCATGTCTAGCTAACATGACAATTACAGATGTTCCACATTATTTGAAGATGATTGATAGGATGGTCAATCCCCTTAAGACACCAGCAAAGATTAATGATTTCATTAAGTATTGCAAGAGTCTTATTGGGCAAATGAAGCAGATGGCCAAGGTGTACTCGATTAAAGAATGATGAATTTAGTAAGGCAACGATGTATTTCAGCTAGGAAGTAAAATATTTTGCTTAAAAAATGATGTTCTCCTCTCAAATGACGTAGGTGAAATTTTTCAATTGAATAACGTATGCTTCTTTGTTTTTTTGATCCCATGTCTTACTTGAGACTTAATACTTTTAAACTATACGTTCTAAGAAACGGTCATGACGAACAAAGATCAAAGATACTCACTCAAGTCCACTCTACATAAACTAATAATAGTCCTTTAAAAAATTAATAATAATCATGGTTGTTTTTACTAAATTGTACTTTAACTGTTCACAGGGAGATTTGAAACCATTGCATGACTAAGGAAAGATGACATTAATTAAACCTGAGTTCATGACAGATGAGAACGACTAAAGAAATCTGAGTATAGAAGTCAATGAGGTGAAACAGAGGATGAATGAAGTGATAGAGTCTCAGAGAAGAATAAAGGAAATGTTGTCAGCGATGAGGGAGACCCTTACCTTGATTGGGGCAGCTGAGGGTATAGGAGAGGTTGGGGAACATTTGCGCCCACCAACTATCACTTCCATAAGGACAAACCCTGAGGTCACCAATGAGTTTCTTTTTGTGGGAAGAACCTTGAATATTGCACTGTTAGTGATTACTATTGGAGAAGGATATCGTTTGTTAGAGGATACTCGAAATGAGGTTCATGGTAACACTGAATTCATATAGAAACAACCACATATGTCCATCCTAGTGTCAATAGGATTTCTTGTTGGAAATGGTCATGCAGCAATTCAAAATGATAAAATGAATGAAAAATGGATGGAAAGGATGGAAGAACAAATCAAAGAAATCAAGGGTCTTAACACCTATGGTTCCCTTGGGATAGAAACGTTGTGCCTTATTGCTAATATTGTCATCCCAATAGACTTTAAGGTTTCAGAATTCGACAAATATGATAGGAACACTAACCCTCTTTTTTCACCTGAAAACATACATTACCAAAATGTCAATTTGGTCAAAGGACTAGAAGTTCCTTGTCAGTTTCTTTCATAAAACCTTAACTGTGCTCGCTTTGGAATGATGTATCCAACATGACCTTTCCAAAATCTCTTATTGGGATGATTGGGTAAACTTGTTTATGGGATAGTATCGATTCAACCTGGATATAGCTCCAACTTGGGAATAGGTAGGAACACTGCAAAAAAAAATGAGAAAACTTTCAAGCAATATACCTAGAGGTGGAGAGTTCTCGCAGCACAAGTTCAACTGGCGTTGACATTGATAGAAATGTATTCATATTTTTTGGGGACTTTAGAAGCTCCCTATATTGGGAAAATGGTGAGTGCTGCTTACTGAGACTTTGCTGAATTAATAGCTACTAGAGAGAGGATTGAGATTCTAATAAAGGCAGGCAAATTGTCAACAGGCAGTAATGAAAGTAGTTTCAAGAAGGGGTTTCCCCCTAAGAAAAAGGAGCTGAAAATGAGCTAAGTGCAAAATCAACAACTTTCACAACCCCGTTATCCACTATCTTCCCCTACCTACTGAGGCCTTCCATATAACCCAAACCCTTACCCTTCTTATTAGATACCCGTACTTTTTCATCCACCTGACCTAACCGCTCCACCTACTAACTCACCTCAAATCCCACCACCCCAAGTCAATAACACCCAACTTCCTCAAACTTATGGACCCACTATTCATTCACCAACACTACAAGAAAATAGTGAATTTGAGGCGGATTTTTACGGTGGATTTTGCGGCGGATAAAATTGCAGTGGATTTTTCACCGCTAAATTTTTCCGGCAACATTTTTATCGTAAAATTTTTTTGTGGATTAAAAATAATTTGCGGCGGAAATATCCTCCACAAAATAAAAAAAAATTGGAAAGAAAATAAAAAATTCAAAAAAAAATTGCAGCGAAAAAATTCGCCACAAATTCAGCTGCAATTCAAAAAATAAATTTGTTGTGGATAAATGGATCAGTAGAATAAAAAATTCATAAAAAATGTAAAAAAATCCGTCGCAAAATTTGCCACAAATTTAAATTTACAGCGGAAAAATCCGCCACAAATTTGATCAATAGAATAAAAAATTTAGAAAAAATATTAAAAAATTTGCGGCGAAAAAATTCACTACAAATTTCATTGCAATTCAAAAAATAAATTTGCGGCAGAAAAATTCGCCGCAAAATGGATCAGTAGAATAAAAAAACTTAGTAAACAAATTTTAAAAATTTAATCAGTTGAAAAAAAATTCATAAAAATATTAAAACAATTTGCGGCGGCAAAATCTGTTGCAAATTCCTCCGCAATTTAAAAAATACATTTGCGACAGATTTTTTCACCGCAAAATTAGATCGCTTCGTCTTCTTCCTTCTGCCTTCTGCCATTTTCATTTTTCAGATCTCATTCTCTCCCCTCTCTCCCTTCCCCTTTCTCCTTTCCACCGACCCCCACCCCGACTCTGGCACCACTACTCTTGCACCGACCTCAACGCTGGCACCGCGACCCAGCCTTCTATCCCAACCGACACCCTGACTCCGAATGCAACCTGACCGCGACCTAGCCTGAATCTGACTCTGGCAAAGTGACCCCACCCCGAAACCGAAACCACCGACCCTGACTGCGCCTCGACATCGGTGACCCCCAAACTTGCACGACCCCGACGACCCCTGCACCACCAACCAACCAGGTACTGATTTTTCTTGCAAAGTCTCTTCCACTGATCTCCCTTTCCGATTTTGAGCAACCATGGCAACTAATTCAATGTTTGTGTTTTTGTTAAAGCTAGCATCACGTTACATTTTGTGACACCTTGAAGAGGAGATCTCCAACTGGTGCGGTGTGGTTGTCTCTAACAGGTTTGATCTACTCTCTGATTCACCATTTCTTCATTTTGTTTGGTGTTAATTAGCATGCATTGTTTTTGCTTGGTTTTTTGTTAAAAGTTAGGCTTGGTATTATGTATGCATAAGATTTGGACTTTTATTGGAGAACACTTTTGCATTTTTTGCTTTCAAAATTGACCACATAATTGATGCAATTATAATATTGTTGGGAGTGGGAACCTATTGGATTTGTGATCCAAACAACACAAGTTGGGTCCAAGGGCATAGCAATAGAGATAGAAATGTAGTTTCAGGTTCTTGATAGCAGTTTGGGAACATCAGAGTCATTGTGAATTTTCAGGTTTGGGCGCCTAGGTGCTCTAGACGCAGCGCCTAGGCGCTGATGGTCCAGCACACAGATTTCTTTAATGAGCATAAGTGCCTAAGCGCTACGTCTTGGGCGCCTAGGCGCTTCTTTTGGAGCGCTTGGGGGCTGATAGTTCAGAAAAACTCCTTCTGATATGCTTCAAAGGCTTCTAATTCTCCTTCCTTGAGTGCTTTCCTGCACAAGCACATAAAAATGGTGATGATTCCTTCTTTCACTCAATTTTTCTTAATTACAAACTAAATGAACCTAAATCCTAATCTATGTCCACTATTCCAAGATACTTGCACCAAAATGAAACAAGAGAACAAGTTTAGGGGAAATAAATCAACTTATCAAGCCATAAAACCCTATCTTTTGCATGCTTAACAATTTTACATTTTTGTATTTTGATTTAAGTGTAAAATTATCACTGCAGAAAATGGTATTTCTAGAAAATCGTAGATGTTCATGTCTCTATTTTATCTGCGATTTCTAATGTGATATGGGTTATATGGTATTGTCAGAATCAATTACGATTTGACAATAAGCTTGTATCTTTTGCCTAGGCTATATCTTTGGTTTCGTCGAATGTTTATCTTTCGGGTAACAATACTTCAAGTACTATGCACTGTTCAGTGTTTGAGTTCTCAATATTGAAGCAGTTTTCTTTCACCATCCATCCTCATCATGCTCCTTGCATTAAGCAAGTGATTTGGTCACCTCCTCCTTGCTATTGGATAAAGTGTAATACGGATGGTGCTTCCCAAGGTTCTCCAGGTATCTCTGCCTGTGGTGGTCTTTTTAGAGATTATAGAGCTTCTATTCTCGGTTGTTTTGCTTCAAACTTGGGTATTTCTTCCTCGTTGCATGCTGAATTGTATGGAGCCATGTTGGCTATTGAATTGGCCTTTGCTAAGGGTTGGCACAAGTTATGGATGGAGAGTGATTCTAAACTAATTGTTGATGCTTTTAAGTCAGATAAAGTTGTCCCTTGGCAGCTGCGTAATCGATGAAGGAATTGTTTGACTCTGACTAGGCAGATGACTTTTTGCATTTCTCATATTTATAGGGAAGGGAATGCTTGTGCAGATAAATTAGCATCTCATGGGCTTTCTATTAATGGTTTTGTTTGGTGGGATCTTATCCCTATTTTTATAAAGGAAGACTTTTACCGCAATAGGTTTGGTCTTCCTCAGTTTAGTTTTAAATAGTGTTCCTGTGCATGGGTTCTGGTTTATGTCCCCCCATGTTTTTGTATTCTTTATTTTCTTTATTTTCTAATAATATTTAGGTATGCTAAGAAAATCGTAGATGGATGTATAATAGGACTTATTCGGGTCGTAGAGGACTTAAACAAGAATTTGTATATGGAGTTGAAGAGTTTGTGAATTATGCATATCGATATTCCCATTACTTAAGTGAAGGACCAAGTAGGTGTCCCTGTTTGATATGTTATAGTGGGAAATTGTTGAAACCTGAGATTGTGAAAATTCACTTGTATAAAAAAAGATTCAAACCTAGGTATTGGTATTGGACAAATCATGGAGAGGAAGAGCCTAATCTAATTAGTGTAGATATAAACTCTGATATAAACACTGCTAATAGTCCTATATTAGAGGACGAAGACGTGGTTGATAGATATCAAAATATGGTTTGTGATGCGGCTGGAACAGACTTTGGGGATTTTAGGGATCGTTTTGAATAGAGTGTTGAGGATGCTTCACATCCAGAGGCCGAAGAGTTTTATGATCTATTAAATGCTTCAAGTCAACCATTATGGCCTAGCTGTGAAACTCATTCTGAGCTATCCTTGGCAATCTGAATGTTAAGCCTAAAATCTGATTATAATGTAACGCATGCATGCTTTGATTCATTTGTGGAGATATTAAGAGAGGTTGCTCCACCAGGATCATGAATTCCTCTGAATTACTATAGAACAAAAAAATTGGTTGCTAAACTCGGCCTTGCTTCAAGAAAAACAGATTGTTGCATAAATGGTTGTATGTTATACTATGATAATGCCAAACAATATAGGTTTTATGGTGCTGAAAGATATGAACTTCGTAAAACCAGTAATGGGAATAATAACGAAGTTTTGATGAAAAAAATGCATTATTTACCTCTTATTCCTAGGTTCAAGAGGTTGTATTTTTCTATGAGCTCATCTGCGCACATGAGATGACATGCTGAAAATAATAAGAAGGAGGGGGAGATGTCTCACCCATCCGATGGTGAAGCATGGAAGTATTTTAATAGGACATATCCTAAATTTGTATCAATCCTAGAAATGTTAGGCTTGGTTTATGTGCTGATGGTTTCACTCCCTACAATCAATTTTGCTTCTCCTTATTCTAGTTAGCCTGTGATAGTCATTCCATATAATTTGCCTCCAGAAATGTGTATGACTACCTCATATATGTTCCTAACATGCATTATTCCTGGTCCTCATAATCCCAAGAGCAAGATTGATGTTTATTTACAACCATGAATCAATGAACTGAAAATTTTATGGGCGGGTGTTTTAACTTATGACGTGTCAAGCAAACAAAATTTTATGATGAAGGCTGCATTGATGTGGACAATAAATGACTTTCCTGCTTATGGAATGTTATCTAGATGGATGAATACTGGTAAATTAGCATGTCCATGTTGCATGGATTAAACAAAAGCATTCACTTTGAAGCATGGGAAAAAAATTCGTGGTTTGACTACCATCGTCAATTCTTGCCCATTGATCACATGTTTAGAAGAAATAAAAATGCATTTAGGAAGAAAACTGTTGTGGCTGATTTGCCTTCACCAAGATTATCTGGACATGAATTAAGTGAGATTGTTAGTGCCTTTAGTAAAATAACTGAAATGCAGTCATGCAAACACCATGGGTATGGTGTTTATCATAATTGGACTAAGCAGAGCATATTTTGGGAGTTGCCATACTGGAAGGACAATTTAATTAGGCATAATTTAGATGTCATGTATATTGAGAAAAATGTCTTTGATAACATATTCAATACTGTTATGGATGTTAAGGGCAAAACAAAGAATCATGTGAAGGCAATAATGGACTTAAAAGAATATTATCAAAGACCAGAATTGGAGCTTATTGATTTTCCAAATGGTAAGATCATGAAACTAAAGACTAATTATACTTTTACAAAAGAGCAAAAGAAGATGGTTTGTGAATGGGTGCAGCATTTAAAAATGCTAGATGGTTATGCTTCGAACTTGGGCAGATGTGTGGATACGAATCAATTACAATTGTTTGGGATGAAGAGTCATGATTGTCACGTGTTTATGGAGAGTTTGCTTCCAGTTACTTTTTCTTTGTTGCCAGATCAAATGTGGAAGCCATTGACTGAATTGGGTCAATTTTTCAGAGACTTGTGCTCAACGACTTTGACGGAAAAAGACATGCTCCAAGTGGAACAGAATATTCCAGTAATTTTGTGTAAATTGGAAAGGATATTTCCACCAGGTTCCTTTGATTCCATAGAACATTTACCAATCTATTTACCTTATGAAGCAAGAGTAGGGGACAGTTCAGTATAGGTGGATGTATTCATTCGAGAAGTACTTAAACAAGATAAAGAAAACAAACAAGAACAAAGCTCGGGTTGAAGGTTCTATTTATGAAGCTTATTTAATTCAAGAGATATCTCATTTCTGTTCATTTTACTTTGAGTCTCATGTTAAGTCAATGAGAACTAGAGTTGGACGAAATGATGATACAGATGAAAACATGTCAATGGAATCGACTTTGCTAATTTTTAATCAACCTGGTCGAGGTTATGGAACATAAAAAAAATAGTGGTTAAATGATACTGAGATGAAATCTGCGACATTGCACGTCTTTCTAAAGTGTGGTGAAGTTGAACCATACCTCAAGTAAGTAGTACTATTAATTTAATTTAAATTCTGACATATGTATTGCTACTAACAACCAAATCATAAACTTTTAATTTTTTAGTATTTTTTTACAATATTTCAACATTCTTGAGGAACATTCAAATGAAAGAATTAATGCAGATTATATAGAGTGGTTCAGAAGTTATGTAAGTATTTAAACATTACTAAATTTGCTTTCCCAATCATTATATATGATTTAGATCATTAACATTAACTATATTTTTTTCTAGGTTCACAATCCACAAAATATAGTTAATAATTCTTACTTGCATGATTTGGCATGAGGGCCTAGTAGATATGCAACATCTTTGCTAATGAATTTTGTCAATGGATATAAATTTCACACAGATGCTTAGTCAGATGGAAAGAAAACAATCAATAGTGGTGTGTGTGTTAAAGGCTCAACTAATGGTGAAGATGGAAATGATTATTATGGAATACTAAAAGATGTGGTTGAGTTAGAATATCCTGGGGAACAAAACAAAAGTTATTTTTTTTAAATGTGAATGGTTTGATCCTATGATTAATAGAGGTACAAGAGTTCACAAAGATTATAAGATTGTCGAGGTTTGACACATTAGACGATATGAGAGGTTTGATCCTTTTATCCTTGCTTCCTCTGAGAGACAAGTGTATTACGTTCCTTATCCTGGAAAGAAAAATGATAAGGTCCAATAGTAGGTGGTAATAAAGACCAAGGCAAGAGGTCGAGTTGAAATTGAAAGTGCCCAAGAAATTGCATTCCAAGATGATGATATAACTCTTGTGGATCCAATTGTTGATGCATTCCAAGACATTTCGTCACATACATTTAAGGAAAGAAAACCGTACTGCATGGGTTTCTACAAAATCAAAGAATTTATATGTCAGTATTTCTTTTGAAATTATTGCATTTAATACTACAATCATATTATAACAACAACCCTAAGATATTTTTTATTTCTATCTTTAGGAGGAATTCAAAACAAATGAATCTGAACAATCTTCTCAGTACTCAAATGAAGAAGGGGTATCTGGTACACAAATGACTAGTCGAGAGCTTTGGATTAAAATTGTTGGCGGTCCTAAGAAGGATCGTGTTTATGGCCTTGGTTCTCAAGCATCTATTTATGACCATGGAGATTCATCCTCCTCAATGGCTGGATCGAGTCAAGTTCCTGAGCACATTATTAATCAAGTTAAGTAATAGCTGCAATATTTTTTATTAATTGATTTTTGTATTTTCATGGATGTAGTCAATCTTTTTATTTTTTGTATTTTTGGTTTATTCATTATTCGTGGAATGAATTGATGAATTTATGTTTACATATATTAATCAGGTTAAGGAACAGTTGCAGCAAGAGATGTTGGATTGAGTTTAGGAGATTCAACATCAAATGAAGCAGCAGAGCCAACAACGTGACCAACAACGTGAGGCAGAGTGGAAATTACGATTTGAACAACACCAGCATCAACATAACTAAATGATTAATAAGTTGAAATCATATGTACAAGCCGCTAGCACTCAACCAAGCTAGCAACTACAACTAATAGAAGAAGATAATCAGAATAGTGAAGATGATCATGATGAAAATGACAATGATAATGAGGATTATTAAACTTTGTATTTGAACAAACTTTGTTATGTTTGTTATTTAAACTTTGTATTTGAACAATGAGTTATGTTGTATGTGATTTGTTATTTTTGTTTTATGGATTGGTTAATTGCATTGACAAGTTGAAATTGATGTCTAAGTGTTGTATATATTGTGAATTTTGAATATTTAATTTAAAATATTTTTTATTTTCAAAAAAATTTTCGACGAATTTTGTGGCAAAAATATCGGTCGCAAATTTCTAAGGAATTTGCGGCAAAAAAATCTGTCGCAAAATCCGTTGCAAATTTGCAGCTGAAAAATTCAGTGCAAAATTCGTCACATTTTTTCACCTCAAAATTGGGCACAGAAAAATCTGATGCAAAATCCGCTACAAATTAGCAACAAAAAAATTCGCAGCAAATTAGCTACAGAAAATTCTGCAGCAAATTAGCGGCGAAAAAATCCGCCACAAATTAGCTCATTTCTGGCAATGATTCCGGTATGTTCCCGGAGAGTTTTACGGCAGAAAAATTCGCCGCAAATTTGTGGCAAAAATTAAAATCCTCCGCAAACTATATTGCATAGACCGTATTTGTAATGGTCACGAATCCACCGTAAATTAACAATTTGCGGTGGATTTTAAGTGATTTGCGGTGGACTTATCCCTCGCAAATCTTGATTTTTCTTGTGGTGCAACACCTTCACTAAACCACCCAAATTACTCATAACCACGACTAAATTATCAAAACCAAAGTCGTTTCCGCCATCAAAATTTACCACATTTCCCAAAATTAGCTATCTTGAATGTAGAACTATTCTAAAGGCTCTATGATGCCCATTTAATTTCAGGGAGTCCAACATGCCCCATGGAGCCACCATTCCCAAGTTGGTATTACTTGAATTTGACCTGTAAATTTCAAATTGATATTTCTGGGCATTCCATTGAAGACTATGATGCTTTTAAGACAGCGGTGAAAAAATTAATTGCATGTGGTAGCTTAGATATAAAAGAAGAGACTGGGCCCAATATATTCAATAATCCAATTCCAAATCATGGAGGAGGAAACCAAGTAAATGCTTTGGAAACATGGGAATCATTGATAAGAAAGGTTATGGATATACATAATCTAATGGCTGAAGTGTTTAAGGGATTAAAGATGCCGAGTTGTAATGTCACTGCACCATCAGCCTCAAAAAATGGGGAGGAAAAGTACAATAAGGAGTCAAGTTGTGCATACCACCGTAGGGGAAGAAGACACAATATTGAAAATTATTGGGATTTCAAAGTTCGTGTTCATGGGTTAATCACCATAGGGGTAATACAAGCTTAACAAATAAAAGATTTTGTAGAAGAAGTCAATGAGGTTAATAAATTTGTACTCTGGGTACCATCTTTGAAGAAGAACACACCAGAAGAAAAGATGCTAATGACTATAAAGAAGTGATAGCAATATATTTTATTCATTTTATAATCCTCTCACTAGGATTTTTAAGGTTCAATTAGGTTTAATTAAAATGGTTTTGTCACATATTATGATATTGAGCTTAATTGGATCAATGAAGGAATTATTGCTTGAATTGGCCTTAATTTGTCTATTTGGAAGCGTTTAGTAAATTGACTATAATTTGAGTTGTAAATATCTGGTTGATGTGATTCTTATCTTGTAGGAAAGCTAAGACATTTCTCTATAACTTTCAAGAGACCTCAAGAGCTAAATCACACGTTTGGATAATTTAAATTAGAGTTGAAGCAAGATCCAGAGTGCTGATCTTGACAGCTTGACCTCTGCACACTCATTAGCCCTTATCTTGAGATGTAGGAGTGATATTGGGGTGAAACTAGTGGCATTGGAAAGTTAAGACCCAAATCTACAACTTTCATGAAGAACATAAGAGCTAATTCGGATGACTTGGAAGTTAGATTGGGCTTGGAAGTTAGAACATTTGAGTTGTAGTTGGGCCTGAGTAGTGTACAAAGATTGGGCTATAACATGAGTTGTATGAGTGATATTGGGTGAAACTAACGACATTGGAAAGTTAAGACAAAAGCCTATAACTTTCATGAAGACCACTTTTCCAAATTCTGACGGAAGCCATGAGTTCGGCAACGAATCATTTCGGAGATAAACATCTCAATAATTTTTCACTCATTCACAATTATCAAACAACTTCCTTAGCATTTTTCACTCATTATCAAATAACTCTATTGTCATTTTGTACTCTTCAAACTCTATAAAAGAGAGCATTGGCTACTCATTTTGATCATCTTGGCATAGAGATCAAGATCATGCTATTGTGTTATATGTTTCTCTTGTTATAGTTTTCTTTTGTTCTAAATAAAAGTTATGTTCATCTTTTTCTTCTTTTCTCTTTCTTTCTTCTTATTCATGAGTAACTAATTTTCATTTTGCTTAGGAGAAAGGGTGAAACTTTTGGTAATAAATTAAGGTTAAATTAATTTCTTTCTTACTCTTGAATGATGTATTATCAAGTAGTCATTATATGTCTTGTATTTTGTTTCCAATCAATTTAGAAACCCTCCTTATAAATTGGAGATCTTGATTCATTATAGACAAGAGGTTGACACAATGAATGCTTGAGCCCATTTACAAGTATTGGCGTTAGTGGATAATTAAATAAATCATAATATAATTATATATATAATCTTAAACTTTGAATGTTGTATTTTCCGATTAGAACCTCCGTTATGTGTGAAATTCAATTGAGTTATAAAAAGAAGTAATTTTGTCTTTAATTTATTATCAAGAGTAGATCTCATAGCCCAAGCAAATCCTTTTTTCATTTATGGACAACTTTTATCACATTTATTGTTGTGACAAATCTTTTCCTTACCTCAAACAATTTTTCTTCATCAATTCCCTGTGTATTGACCTCAGACTCTCGAGAATTTATTACTTGAAATAGCTTGCACTTAGATTTGCAATACATCATCCGCATCAAGAAGCTTGTTCATTTTACTTTCGTTGACACACATATTGTGCCACAGAAGTATGAAATAGAGATAACGATGAAAAATGGTTACTCATGAATCCTCTACAGGCCATATCGCCACCATCTCCCTTCATGAAGAAGTAGTATCAAATGTCGCAAAAATTGGCGGGGTAACCAAAAGTGGCAGATGTTATGGGGAAAAGGAATCAATTTAGAAGGAAAAGGTAGGAATGCTTATTCCATGAAAAACGACAAAGAAGAAGAAGAAGAAGAAGAAGAAGAAGAAGAAGAAGAAGACAAAGAAGAAGATAATGAAGTAAAGTGAGTTTGATGTCATGGAACAATTGAAGAAAACACCAGCAAGGATCTCACTCTTATCACTGATTCATACCTTGGAACCACATCGAAGAGTACTACAAAGAATACTAAGTGAATCTTATGTCAAGCCTGATGTCACTCCGTAAGGAGTGATAAGCATGGTGGATCCAGTAAAGCGTGTCAACATGATCTCCTTTTCAGAAGACGAAGTTGTTTCGAAGACAAGGTGTGGTCCTAAAGGGCTACATATTACCTTAAAGTGCAAAGGGTTTATGATTGCAAAAGTACTTATAGATGGAGGTTCAACATTAAATGTAACTCCAATGTCTACACTAGAAGAATTGAACATAAGAGAAGCTGATTTAGAATCCAAAGAGATGATTATGCAAGCTTTTGATAGGAAAAAGAGAGGAATTTTGGGGAAAATAACTTTGCCACTTAAAATTGGGCCAAGTTGCTTTCATGTTCTCTTTCTGGTCATGAATATTCAGCCATCATATACAATGCTTTTGGGAAGGCCATGGATCTATGAGGCTTGAGTGGTCCCGTCAACCTTGCATCAGTGTCTGAAGTATATTCAGAATGGATTTGTAATCACTATTCACAGAGTAGAAGTGATTATGTTTTCAAAACTAGTTGCGGTACCTTATGTGAAAAATATAGAGCAAGTCGAGGATGATTCCTTACACATTTTTGAGGTTTTGAAGGAAGAATTGAGAAAGAATAAGACATCGGTGCATAATGTTAATGAAGTGGTGACCCGTATTATAGCAAAAAGTGGATATCAGAAAGGAGGAGGCTTAAGGGCAAAACTTCAAGGGGTCCCACAACCAGTTAAAGTGTTTGAAAGTGAAGGAAGGTATAGATTAGGGTACGAGCTCTCATTAGAAGAGAAGATGGAGCGCATGACTTTAGGAAAGAAAAAAGGAAAAAACTGAGAGGTATATTCCCCACTTGAAAAAGACGTTTCTAGCACCACATGAGTTGATCATATTAGAAGAAGTCTCCAAGGGTCAATTCACCATAAATGCAATAGAAGAAGGCTTGAAGAAGTGCAATGCAATTTGCCCCTTTCTCAATAATGAGCTGCTAAAAAATTGGCGGTCTGGGCTAGTTATTGATGTGCTAGTTTCATAGTAATTATCTGGTTGTACTTAGCATAATTAAATAATCTGTGATTTGAACTTATGTCATTTTACTTGAGACATATTTTCCTTATTGTTTTTTTTTACCTTCTTATATTATTTCTTTGTTGTCTTGCCCTTTTTGTTTTCTTTATCTCTTATTTTTCTAACTATACATAATTTCCTGCCAAGAATTTGGACCTTATAAAGATGTTGCCTCATAAAAAGGACCTTGAAAATTCGTCAATTGATTCCGTTACAGCCATTGAAGATAACCTAGGATCTGAGGAAGAAAAAGTAAAATAGGGGGACATATGGAAGATATACTTTGATGGGGCAGTGAACATATATGGCAATAGTGTAGGAGCAGTGATGATTTCACCAAACGGCAAGCAGTATCCATTAGCCATGAAGTTGGAATTCGAATGCACCAATAATATTACAGAGTATGAAGCATGTGCATGCAGATTGCAAGCTGCAATTGATTTAGGAGTAAAGCAGTTAGAGGTATTTAGGGATGCTGCTCTCATCATCTACCAGGTTTATGGTGAATGGCAGACTAAAGACCCAAAGCTAGTACCATATCAGAAGCACTTAATTCAATTGATTGCAAAGTTAGATGAAATTTCCTTTTCACATTTGACTAGGGACAATAATCAATTTGTAGACGTTCTAGCTACGTTAGCTGCCATGGCTAAAGTAGATAAAATCTTAAATGTCCAACCTACCCAAGTCAAGATGCAAGGAGATCTAACTTATTGTGCCTAGGTGGAAGAAGATCCTGATGGTAAACCCTGGTATTATGATGTCAAGCGGTATATTCAGTACAGGGAATACCCAATTAGGGAAAATGAAGTGGATAAAAAGACTATTCATCAACTATCTATGGCCTTTTTCTTGAGTGGGGAAGTTTTATACAAAAGGAGTTATGATGACACTCTCCTTAGATATGTGGATGTTCGTGAGGCTCGAATAATTATAATTGAAATACATGAAGGGATTTGCTGAACACATGCCAATGGTCATATGATATCATGCAAAATTTTGAGAATTGGTTATTATTGCATCACCATGGAAACTGACTGCATAGTGTGTTAAAAAATGTCACAAGTGTCAAGTGTATGCAGATCAAGTTAATGCACCTCTGTTTTCCTTGTATAACTTGAGGCCTTTCTCAATGTGGGGAATAAATGTCATTGGACCAATCAATCCTAAAGCCTCAAATGGACACCGTTTCATCGTAGTGGTAATAAACTATTTCACCAAGTGGATGGAAGCATCCTCGTATGCCAATATCACTCAGAAGGTATTCTTAAAGTTTCTCAGGAGGGATATCATTTGCTGGTACGAGATCCCAGAAAGAATAATCATAGATAATGCTTTGAATCTTAACAGCGCAGATGTTCGAAGATTATGTAAAACTTTCATGATCAAGCATCATAATTCAGTCTCATATAGGCCTCAAATGAATGAAGCAATTGAGGTAGCAAATAAGAACACCAATAAAACCATGTCCAAAATGGTTGTCAATTATAAGGACTAGCATGAGATGTTATACTACGCCTTACACACATATCGTACTAATATATGATCAAATACTGGGGCCACACATTTTTCCTTAGTGTACGAGATGGGGGTAGTGACACTTATAGAAGTAGAGTTCCTTCATCGAGGGTCTTGATGGAAGCAAAGTTAGAAGAATCAGAATGAGTGAAAACCTAGTATGAACAATTGAATATTATTAAAGAGAAAAGACCAGCAGTCATTTGTCATAGGCAGCTATATCAGAGGAGAATGACCAGGGCTTTTAACAAGAAAGTTTACCCCAGGGAGTTTTATTCCAGGTGACCTGGTTCTTAAGAAAACCCTTCATAATCAAGAAGATGCTTGAGGAAAATAGGCTTTATATTATGAAAGGCCTTACATTTTGAAGCAAGCCTATTAAGAAGGAGCTTTGGTTTTAACATATGTCGATGGGAAAGAATTTCCAAGGCCTATAAACTCTAACGCTATGAAGAGATATTATGCCTAAAAAATTGAAAGAAATAAATAAAAAAGGAAGAAAGCTCGTTAGGCTGAAAACTAACATAGGGCGATCTAAACAAAAGTTAGGGTAAGTTAAAAAAAAGAATGAAAAAAGAAAAAAAAAAAAAGAAAAAGAGATGGGAGAAGGAAGAGTCCATTATATCGAAAACTTGCAAAGGGCAATCTAAGCAGAAGTTAGGGCACGTAAAATAAGTGAAATCTCAAGAGTTTGTTTGGAACTTGTAACATCCTAAAATTTATTTATTTCATTATAAATATTCATTTTATAATATTTGTAATTTTTGAAAATTTTTCTAGATTTTTATGAGAATGCGAAATATTTTAATATTATTCCTCGATTTGCATGCAAACTGAGCGGAGTTAGAAAAATGAGATATTTTTTCCGAGAATCTTGATCTGTGGAAACATCGATGAGGGATCTTACTAAACCTGAGATTGGACATGATTTACGAGATTTTACATTTTTTGAGAAATTTTATCAGATAAAATAATAACTGCTGTGTAAATTTTATTTGTCGGATAATTAATACTGACTTCTGTCAACTGTAACAATTGTTCATTGGATAATAGCATGTATTAAAAATTCTATCACATTATCCTAATGTAATTCACTTTATGTCTAATCAAATCCACTTTAATTCAAATTTATTGTATTTTAATCAAAGCTTCTTTGAGAAGCTTTGACCACCAAATGACCCATGTACCCTTGGCTTGTTGGGGAAACCAATTTCCCCCTCCTTCTCTCTCTCAATGCCGTGGCAATGCTAGCCCAAGGGAGGCAAAAATTTAACTCCACACTTAACCGATTTTCACTCAAAAATATCACATTCCACTTAACACTTTCTCTCTCTTCAAGTTCATCTTCTATTTTTCTCCTCCTTCTCTCTTCTTCCTCTCCCTCACCTCACGGTTTTGCAGCCCATTCTTGGAGACCATTTTTCATTTTTTTTTCCTCTTCATTAATACCATTTCTACACTCCCCTCAAACTCCTCTACACTTCCTATTTGATAAGTTTCTTCAAAATCCATCATCGCCTCCATTGTCTTCCAAGACCAAGCTTCAAACTTTAAGGTAAAGTTTTCATTTTCATTTTCTTTTTCTTCATTTTCGTGTTCTATGGTTTCATTGGAGACCAAAGATCCATCTTTTACCAAGCTTGATGTTGATTCTTTGTGGTTGAAATTTCTAGGGTTTTTGGATCCCAAAATCGAATCCACCAAGAAGCAAATAGGAGTCCATTTTTGTGTTCTTCCTTTAGGTAAGAGAGAGATTTACTCACTTCAACCATTATTGGTGGTGAGAAGACCTTGTGTGATTGTTTGATGGAGAAATCCATACTTATATGCTCACTTTGTTTGATGATTTTGCATGTGTATGTGTTCTTGATTGAGATTGATAATTGAATAATGATTTTGAATGCATTGGTGGTATTGGAATATTTGATAATGATAGAATTAATAAATGGAAAATTTTGAGGGTTTACTACCCCATTGGAGGCCACAGTTTTGGCTTGAAATTCCTAGGGTAGGAATTGCTTTGTGTAAAATAAAACTTATGAGAGTAATTATAAAATTGATTAAGACATGAAATGAAAGCCTTGAGGGTTTCCTACACTAATGTGTGACCACGGTTTTGGCCTTGGATTTAAGGAATTGGAATTGACTTGTGTAAAATAAAATTTAAGTGATTAGGTATCAAGAGATTAATGCATAAAATGGAAAGAAATTGGAACTTTGAAGACCTAGGGATGCCACGGTTTTTTTTTTTGGGTTATTTAACCTAAATTTCTCATAATTGACCAAGATCTAAGACATTGGAAATGTTGGATTCCATAATACGAAATTGTGATAATTGATGAGCCATAAATATATATATGTATATTGATGTTGAGAATTGGTTCTATGTTATTGTGAGTCCTTATGTGGGGCTAAGTACTTGTTAATATGTACTTGATGGATTTATGACATGTTGATGTTGAGAAATGAATATATGCCATGATGGTATGCTTTATGATAAATGTATCATTGATAAACATACATGATGTACATTACGTCATCATGCATATGTGTTGTCCGTTGGACATTATTGGAAAGGCGATGTATGCTTAGGAGATGGAATAACACTTATGTGGGGGTGCGAGTAGACTAAGCGTAGGGTCATAGTGGTTGGCCCTGGGGGCGTCGAGATGCGGGTGTCTCACAATAGACAGTGGTAGCTCCACTAGGACCGTGGGATAGACCAATGCAAACACACCAACGATCCAAACTGAGACGCTATCCTATATCGTGATTAATTGTTGAGGTGTCAGGTATAAGCCGTATTGCGCAAATATTTTTATGAGATGAAGCACACTATTTTTAAGACTAACGAGATACTGACATGACTCCTTGATCATTCACTCCGAAAATGTTTATGTCTAGCTCTATGGAGTAGGATTTTTGGTACCATAATGCATTGTGCATAGCCCATTGTCAGTCTTATATTTCATTGAGCATGAGCACTTTTGACTGTTGAAATATTTGTTTTTACTGTCAATATAATTATCTGAATGATAAACTGTCACTGCTTGAGATTCTGTTGTTATTTCTCTTTTATTGCTTAATTAATTATTACTATTATTTTAATTATTCTATTGATGAATATATATACTGTAATGCTATGTGGGCGTCCAGTGCCATTCAGTTTTCTTGCTACCATATTGGTAATGAAAGTTGGGTGTCTCACTTATTTTCCTGTGTATCTGTACTTCTATTTTAAATTATGTACTACCGAGAAGATGTTCGCGAGGAAGAAAAAGAAGCGCCTGAGTTTCCTTGCTTCTGGACTGACTACGATTAGTACTGATTGGAGATGTCTTCACATCTGCGCCGATTTTTGGGGTATGCTAGGATGACCTTTCATGGAGGACCTGATTGTTAGCACATTAACTTGAGCACGGACCGATGCATCTATCACGGGGAGCTGACTGTGTCTTTGGCGTGGGGCTGCTATGACCCGCCTGTTTTTGATTTTACTACATTTGTTCATTTGAAATTTTACCTGCCTGTTAGAGATCTGTGGGATGACCTTTACTACACCCCATAAGAAGATTCTTTCCTCTCCACTGCTCGGGCTTCTGCCCAAAATTCAGTCGCTTTGGTGGCAATTTCATCAAATGAAGAGGACCCTGAGAAGGACCCAGCTACGGTCCTTTCTCATCAGTCTTAGGGGTTGATACTGTCGGTGGCTACTAATGGCTAACCATTTATCTTTTTGGGGAAGCCTGACATTTTGCCGTACTTGATGGGTGTATATTTATATCATTTCGGGTGGGTACATTTTTTGTTTTTTGTATAAATCATGATATAATTAAATAGGCTGATGCATATAATGTTATATATGAATTGTGAATGTATGACTTTCAATTTTGTGTCGAATCCATTGTATCTATAATTATTATTATCTCTTTACCATTATTTCAAAAAAAAAATGTACATATATTTCAATACTCGAATTACTTTACAACCCATGGATGCAAATTATTTAATCACGTGTTAAAAATGAACTGGGTCTTAATTAATCAAAGTAATTATTGTTTTAATTTCATTATGGTGTGACGTTCTTTCTTCATGAGACAAAAAAAAGGGCGTTACAGAACTCACCGAAAGGCTTACACTGGGACAAATTGGAATGACTTATACTAGGGTAAGTTGGAATTCAAATGGCTTACACTGGGGCAAAATTCCAATGAGAGAGCTGGAAATGACGGAAGTATTAGAGACAAAAGTCACTTAGTAAATTGTCGCAAGAAATCAATTGACAGTAAATCAAAGAACAAATAACGGGGAAAAAATTTCATGTGTACCCCATCTTACTTTTCTCCACTTCGTTCCCTTTTATTGTACTTTTCTTCTTCTAATCTTGTAGTCTGGACGTTTCCTTCATCTTACCAAAGCTCAGTTTGTATATAGTCATAATTTCATATCAATAAAGAAGTTTGTTCATTTAAAAAAACTTTACTTCCATTTAGGGATGCATGTTATTTACTAATTCATGTCTCAAGTAAATAAATTTAAAGTTCAATGGTATGACTGAACAATTCTTGCTGTTAACAATCCTTCAATGATTGGTTCAAGTGGCAAGGACTCAGTAGCTCCAAACAAGGGTTCACAATAAGGGATAATCATCTAAATTCTCAAAAGGTAGACTAAAAAGGAGAGATAAGAATGGAAAAGAGGAAAACAAGAGGAAAAAAAAAAAAAAAAAGGAAAGAAAGAAGAAGAAAGAGAGAAAGGATGGGTAAGTAGGTTCAAATTTGTCAGCAAGGTCTAATGGGCAAATATACACAAATAAAGGTTTGGTTGGTCGAAACTTTTCAAAGTCATTATCAGGTTCAGATCTTCTCCCTTCGTGAATTGTGAGTCCATGTCCAATTGACTTGTAAGTCATTTTTCCTTTTCAAGGTTTATAATCCCATATCTAGTAGGTTTGCAATGATCTTATATTCTATGAATGATGTCTCTAGCGTGATGTAGAGCTTCACCTTTTAAAGTTCATTTAGAATTAACTAAGCCGATTCTCAAGGCCTACTACATAAAATTTTAGGTTTAGAGGCCTATTTTGCTTCGTTTTGTGACACAGAAGCTCAATGTCTTTTAAATTTTGGGACACAAAAGCTAACTATCATTTAAGTTTCGGGATACAGAAACCCAATGTCTTTTAATTTTTGGAATAGAAGTCCAATGTCTTTTAAATTTCGGGACACAAAAGTCTAATGTCTTTTAAGTTTCGGGCCACATAAGCCTAGTGTCTTTTAAATTTTAAGACACAGAATCTCAATGTCTTTTAAATTTTGAGAACAAAAAAATCCATTGTCTTTTAAGTTTTGGGACACAGAATTCTTTGGCCCACTATCTTTGGCCTTTGACGAGGTGGTGACATCTCTGGCTATACGTTGAGTTCACTTTTGGAGGATTAACTAATCAGCGACAGTTGGTTAATTCGCTAATCAACCTGCTAATTTTCAATTAGCATATTACCCTTGTCCATCATCCCATGCATTTTTGGACAAAATTTAAGTTCACGTCTTTACTCGTTTCATATGATGATAATATGAAAAACTACGATTATTCATAGTCTCTAGTAAGAAATAAGTAAAGAGGGACAACTGTGAACACTTAATTTTGTCTAGGTCATTAAAACCTTTTAATTCAGAATAAGAAAAAAAAATAAAAAAAGGAAAAAAAAATAAAAAAAATAAAAAAAAAAATAAAATATATTAAAGAAAAAGAAGAAAAAGAAAATTTGGAAAAAAATAAGATGACTCAACCTTCCTGTATGCATAAGCTTAACCCAATTTTTCTCAAGCCACCCACCTTGATCCCAAACCAATTTGTGACCTATCAAATATGGGTCAACCTAGATCCATCACTTCCACCCAACCCATCACCCTGCTTGCAACCAAAACCCTAGCAGCAACCATCTTCTTTACTACTCAAAATCCTAGCAATCTGGCACCCTCCAATTTTACACATCAAGGACACATAATATCTACATAATAAATAAGTTTCCTTTATCACTTTGATTAAAAAAGTTTAACAAGATTTCTTCCTCGTTTTCTTCCAATTCATCAAGATTCAAGAGCATGATTGAAGAAGACTTTTGTGATGTTAAATACTCAACCTAAAAAGCTCAAAAGAAGGAGATAGACACTCACAGACACATAAAGACCCACACGTAGAGATACAGAGAAAACAGAGCAAAGATGGTGAGGCAAAGACGAGGAGCCACAACCGTCGCTCCATCTAGCCCGAGACCCTGTCAACCACCATGCACCATCAGCCATGCCACACACCAGACTCAAGAAATGCTACCAAATTCAACTTTTCCCCCGTCGTTGTCTAGCCCCTTTGCGATCCACCGTAGCCACGACCTATTGTCTAGATTCATTACCGCGCATGATCCAGAGCCTGCGACTCATCCACACACAAGTTGCCAACCACCACAACCCATCACCCCAAATCAAACCAACCTAAGCCATCAATAGCCAGCAATGCCTGAACCTCCATTCACAACTAGTGAATCATCACCACCATTGTCCCTGTTTTCTCTTGTGATTTGCACCAACCAAGGTCGTCGCGTCGCCTCCACCGCGAGCCAACCTCAACTCTATACTGTCGGCCACCTCTGCTGCCACTGTGAATGGTTTGCTCTTTAAACCAGGGCCCCTTTCGTAGCTTTGCTTTAAGTTGTGTTTGGCTTTTAAAATCTATTAGTTTTTTTTGTCATAAATTCTATTAGTTTTATGATAATAAGGGGTAAGTTTTAGTTTCTCTTGGGCCAATAGTTTATCTCTATTAGGCTAATTGCATATTTGATTTTTTTTTTATGATTTATACCATGTTTCATCTTTAGTTGTTTGTTCTTAATATTGATGGGCTATTACTTGTGATATATATATAAAAAAAATTGATTTTTAAGAACAAGAAAACTAACTTGTTTCATGTAACCTTTAGAAAGGCAAATAAGTAAATAATAATAAAAGAAAAAGAGAGTAAAAATAAAAAAGAAAATATATATACAAAATAAAGGAATAATAGATAAAAACGATAATAACAAAAAAAAATCAAAATCATCTTAAGTTCCCTTTGTTGGCTTTATTGAGGTTTTGTTTACCCTATGTTGTGTTTATGCTTATCTTACTTACCAACATATTTATTTTAATCACGTTGCTAGCATTGTATTTTCTTAGTTCTTGATTTTGAAATCTTTTTAAGAAAAAAATTAAATAATTGAACCTTGTTATGGAGAATAAAATGAGATTAACTGAGTTGTGACAACTTATTAATCATGTAACTTTTAAAATCATCTAAGTTGTGATAACGATGATTTGAAATCTTTTTTTTATAAATATAAAAAAATCAAATGAAATTTTAAAACAAAAAAAATCTTTTCAAAATTAAAAACAACAAACCTACAATCGTTTTTCAAAAGAACTGCGTGGCTTTGAATTTTTCATTGCACCAAGGGATATGTAGGTGCGCAAGTCAAGCCGAAAATTAATTTTACTTAATTTAGTAGTTCTTATTTTATTTTATCTTATTTTACTTTGCTTTTATTTTATTTTATTTTATTAAAAGGGACAAAATGAATATTTAAAGATTTTAAATAGTTGCATAATTATCTTAGGGTAATCGCCTTAAGGCAAATGTATTAGGAGTGTTGTGGGGTTAAGTCTCAGTCATTCTCTATGCATAATTAGACTCGCGAATCTGAACTTTTGAACATAGACCATTTTCCTTAGGTTTTCCATTTTTTCTAATAAAAAATAAACTCTTAATTTTTTTAATTAAGTTAATATTCCATCGCAGTTATGGTCGCGACAATTTTCTTTAGCTTGTCTTCATTCTAGAAATTCTTGATAGTTTTTCTCGAGAGAGTTTCTAGAGTGTAGACTCTTGTATTGGTTTGGACATAATTATATATGATCCTTCCCAATTTGGAGCTAACTTCTCGTCCTTCACATTTTTCTTCCGATGTCTGCCCTACGTAATATGAGGTTACAAGGATTAAATCATCGTGGAATCACTTTAGAGTTATACCGTGCAATAATCCTCTATTTGAGAGGGGCTTCACGGGCATGGCAATGCGACGTTGTTCTTCCAAAAAGTCCAATTCATGGCCGAGATCTGGGTTGGTTGCTTAAGAAAAGTTATGTCTTCTCCAACTTGGATCCCATATTTCCATTAGGATCGTAGCTTCACAACCAAAGGTCAATTTAAAGGGAGTTTATCCTACAGAGGAATGAGGTGTGGTATGATATGACAATAAGACATGATTGAGCTGCTCTACCCAATTCCCCTTAGCATTGTCAAGTCTTTTTTTCATCCCTCTAAGTATAACCCGGTTGGCTGCTTCAGCTTGCCCGTTGGTCTTTGGATGTTCCACTGATGTGAAATGTTGCTTGATCTTGAGATCACCTAAAAGATTCTTGAACTTTTGATTTGTGAATTGGGTTCCGTTATTTATGATAATAGATTTCGGGATTCCAAACTTGTTAATGATGTTCGTATAAGTGAACTTTTGGATTTATGTGGAGGTGATGGTGGATAACGGTTTTGCCTCAATCCACTTAGTAAAATAATCAATAGCCACCACAAGGTACTTGATCTGCCTTGTTGCTTAGGGAAAAGGGCCTAGGACATCCATCCCCCACTAGTAGAATAGCCAAGGGGGACATCATAGATAATTCTTCTGGTGGAGCTGCATAGATGTCTGAGTGGCACTGACATTGGTCGCATTTCTAAATATGTTCTTTGCTATCAGCTTCCATAGTAGGCCAATAGTATCTAGCCCTCAGTGTTTTCTACGCTAAGGGCTTTTCATTGAGTTGATGGCCAGAGCTTCCTTGATGAATCTCAGCCAAAACATATTCCACCTCCTTAGGTCCAAGGCACTTAAGGAGGAAAGAAGAGAACCCTTAACGATACAACTGGTTATCAAGGATGGTGTACCAGGCTACTGTTCGTATAATCTTCTGGGCTTCCTTTTGATCTTCAATTGATGAGCCATTACAGAGGTTGGCAACTATGGGCGTTATCTAGATTTTGTTATTTTCCAATAGAAGGACTTCATTGTTTGTAATACTAGGAGTGAGTAAGGTGTCCTAGATCATAGACTTGTTGGTGTTAGGGCTCTTAGTGTTGGCAAGCTTTGATAGGATGTCAGTTTTGGAGTTCTGCTCCTTTGGGATGTGCTCTACCTTAACACTATTAAAGTTTTCTATTAACTTCTTGACTTTGGCTAAGTACTTCTACAATAGGGGCTCCTTAGCTTGATATTTCCCTTGGATCTGGGATGTCACCAGCTATGAATCATTGCATAGGATTATATTTGTGGCTCCCATATCCTCAGAGAATGTTCCAATACGAGGTTGGCTTCGTTTTCTAACATTACTCAACCAAGAAATCAAATAAAACTTGAGCCTTTGTGGCTAGTCTTGACTCATAAGTAATGCCAAACTCGGAGAGCTTCACTGACTAAGCAATCATTCTCCTAGTGAGATTTGGCTTGTGGAGCACTTGCTATATTATCTAGTCTATCCTCACTATCACGAGGTTGCACTAGAAGCACTGCCTCAACCTTCATGCAATAATCAACAATGCTCACTTTTTCAATCTTTTGATGGTAGATCTTGAGGCCTTACAAGACTTTATTGAGAAAATAAATTGGCTTCTAGCCTTCTTTGGTTTCTCTTATCAGGATTGAGCTCATCGCCTCATTGTTGATAGAGAAGTAGGCATAAAATGTTTCACCAGGGTCCGATCTTGTCAAAATTAGTGGTGTGGACAACATCTTCTTCATCTCTTGAAAGGTGGCCTCACATTCTGGGGTATACTCAAAATTCTTTCCTTTTTTTAAGGTTTTGAAGAAGGGAAGAGATTCTTGAGTAGTTTTGGCGAGGAAACGTGTGAGGGCCGTTATCTACATTCCAACTGTTACACTTCTTTCACAGACTGCTAGCTGTGCATGTCGAGGACGGCCTGACATTTCTCTAGGTTAGCTTCAATACCTCAGTTTGTTAACAAAAACCTTAGAAATTTGTCGACCTGTACACCGAAGGCATATTTCTCTTGGCTCAACCTCATGTTGTGCTTCCGAATTTGGGTTAACACTTCTTCTAGATCCTTGATGTGGTCACCAATTTTTGGTGTCTTAACTATCATGTCGTCTATGTAGACTTTAAACATCTTACCAATCTATCATTCAAAGACTTTGTTTATCATTTGTTGGTAAATTCTCCCTACATTCTTCAATCCGAACGGCATAAATGCGGTAATAATAGCTTCCCATCTCAGTTATGAGCTCAGTCTTGTCCTCATCTTCCGAGTTCATGGGAATCTGATTGTATCCAAAATAGGCATCTATAAAGGAAAATATCTAGAATCTGGACGAGTTGTCCACTAATGTGTTTATGTTGGGTAGTGGATAAGGGTCTTTTGGGAACAATATGTTCAGGTTAATATAATCGACGCACATATGCCATTTCACATTGGCCTTTTTGACCAGGACCATATTAGAGAGTCAAGTGGTATAAGATACTTCCCTGATGAATCTGGTGTCAAGGAGTTCTTTTACCTGTTTTGGATTACTTCTTACCTCTCAGGTTTGACTTTACTTTTTCATTGGGCCACCGGCTTTGCATCCTTGGAGATAGAGAGACAGTGGCAGATGAACTCTAGGTCTACCCCCGACATGTCTGCAAATGTGCAGGCGAACAGATCTTTATTTTTTTTAACCAAAAACTCAATTTGTTAGGCTATCTCTTCTGATTTAGATGTCCTCTAATCTTGGTCACTTGGTCTGGCTTAGCGCCAAGTTGGAGGGGTTGTAATTCTCCATCAAGTTGAGGGCTTGTACCACGAATCTCCTCACAAAAATCTAGTTCAGTCAGGAGGACATTGACGGGGTCCGTAGTGACCAAAGCTGAACTATTGTGTTGGTCTGCGACCCGAGGTTTCTTGAAAATTTTTAGGATTTCATTGTAACATTTTCTCATTGTGGTTGGTCTCCTTTGACAGTAATGACCTTATCATGTTGGTCCATAAACTTCATGGCCCAGTGAAGTGTGGAGATCACGGCCCCAAAGGCTTTGAGTGAAAGGTGACTCAGTATGATGTTATAGGCCGGGGGACAATCAACCACTAGGAGTTTGACCCTAAGTATTTTGAAGAAGGAATCATTCCCCAAGGTTAAGTAGGTCTCAATGTATCCCACTGGGGTGATGTGGTCTCTAGTAAACCCGATCAGCTCGCTAGTATATGGGATCATTTCCTTTTTTGATAATTCTAACTTATTGAATAAGTCTAGGAACATGATGTCAAATGAGCTCCCCCTGATCAACAAATATTCGATAAACCTCAACAATGGTAATTATTCCCAAGATCACCATGGGGTCATCGTGATCTAGGATTATTGACGAGCGTCGAACTCAGTCAAAATTATAACCGAAGTTATTACCTAAGCTTGTCAGAATCCCTACAAGATGGTGTTGATTGTTTGACAACAACAGGATCATCTCCACGAGGATTGTAGATGCAATTTAATCAAATCAAGTGAAAATTAGCAAATGGGGGTTTGACAGTTTAAGATCGCACTTAACAAAATTAAAGGAAGAAATAACAATTAAGGAGTAGTCAATTTAGAAACCTATCCAAGATTGGGTGGATTCAATCATAGACCCTTCATAAAACACTTGAAGTGCAATTGAATTGTTAATTTGGATCTAACCGAGATCTTTGCATCAAATCCAGAATTCATACTAGAGCGATCGTCTAGAATTCAATTAACAAGTGATAAACACAAATCCATAATCGCACCATTCATGAAGATCTATGTTAATTTCAAGTACCGAATTCAATTAACTTAGGCACAAATGACTAGGTGATTAACCTAACCTTTTCAATTTGTGATTAATTTAGATCAATCAGTTCTAAGTTTCATCACAAATCATGCTTTTCTCTCTTCTCTCTCATCCAAGAACCCTAAACACCATTGTTGCCTTCTTTCTTCACCATTCGGCCAAGCTCTCAATCTTCATTTATGTGATTAGTTTAGATCAATCAGTTCTAAGTTTCATCACAAATCTCAATCTTAAACCAAGATCAAATCTTAGATCAACATAAATAGAATCATCCATTCATGCATTCAAGATCAAGAAGAAGAAGATTTAATGGAAAGTTCTCTTTTAAAGAAAAGAGGAATTCAATTACAAATTAAATACAATACATAACCAAGATCTCAAGAATCCAAACCACAATCTCTTCAAAAGTTCTAAATTGACCAAAAGTAGCTTAGCCCTCCATTACCATGAAGGGGAGCATCAAAATATACAAAAGCTATGAGAAATTATGAAGAAACAAGAAGAAACTATGAGAGAAATGAAGGAGAATACAACTTATTCATGATAACCAATGGTGCCTTTTATAGAAGTCTAGGGTAACAAAATGACAAAGGGGAGTGGGTGGATGAGTGGGTGAGTGAGTGGAGTGTTTGAGTGGGTTGGTTTAGTGGAAATAATTTGAAATCAATTTCAAAATATTTAGGAGTCGGCCAACATGCCAAACCAAGTATGGTTTCTAAAATTAAATCCAAACCTTTTCTAAGTATAAGGATGTGTGGAATTTTTCTAAAATGAGTTTTAAAGAAAAGAATCAATTAGAAATAAGTTTGAGAACTTAGAACTAATGGTTATTAGAAATGTGGATGATTTTGAATGGAATGGTTGAGTGGGTTGGTTGAGTGGAAAATGCCAAAGGACTTTTGGTGAGTGGGAAATTATAGAGATGAATGGGTGAGTGAATGGATGAGTGGGTGGATTAGTGGATAAAAAGCGGGTGGAGTGGTTGAGTGGTTAGATTAGTGGATTAGTGGATGAGTGGATTAGTGGATTAGTGGATGGATGAGTGGGTGGTTGAGGACGAAAATTTCGTGTCTGACTTGGAAGCCAAAAACGACCCACTATACTGCAGATCCATGAAAAGTACTCTTCATGAAAGTTGTAGATCTTTGTCTTGGCTATAAAATGCATATCTGTTTCGTCCAATTTGGCTTCCTGCAGCATAAGATATGTCCCAAATACCGCAGGTTGCTCAAACCCAACTTCAGCACCTCTGTTCCGACTTGCAAGCTCAAACTGACCTACTAGACTTCATTTTTTCAAATAGTGTTCTTCATGAAAGTTGTTTATTTGGATCTTGACTATCAACTATCCAAATTTCAGCCCATCTCCATTATTACATCTTGAGATATGATTTTATGAGTGCACACCATTTGGATTCTAGTGATAGAACCCGTATTCTGACTTCCATGTAAACTTAGGTCCTTTAGACATCTGTTTGGGACTTCGAGCTCTTCATCAAAGTTGTAGAGCTTCCTCTTAGCTTTCCTATAAGGTAAAATTCATGTTTATCAGATATTAGGAACTCAAGTTATAGCCAAAATACAGAAATAATGTCAAGTCTCAATAATGCTGAAAATATTCAATTAGGACCAATTTGAGCTTAAACTCACAAAATCATACCAAACTCAATCAATTAAGAATATGGAGAGTGTAAATGACTAAACATAATGGTTTCTTAATGAATAAAATATGTGATTATCAATTATGCATCCATAATCCTCGTTAGAGAATGAAATTAGTAGGGTTTTTCTCCTGCTACTATCTGATTTAGTTCCTCAGAGGGATGCCACGCTCAATATAGCCTAGAGTGCTCTTTTCCTAGCATTTCCTAACTCATCGCGCCCTACAAGATGGCGTTGATTGTCCAGGTTACTTTGGTATGACAACGATCATTATCTTGATCGTCATCCTAGGGTTGTGCCTTTTCTTGATTTTGGGCATTACCCCAGGATGGGCTTGTGCCGAGATTATTATTCCCTGCAATAGTGTGTCTTATTTGGTAGGGTTGAGATAGGCTTCTCCATGGGTTGTAGCTCTGCTTCCTGTAGTTCTGTCCTCCTCTTTGATTATTGTTCTGAGATTAGTTCACATAGCGGCCCAAGCGGCCATCTCGGATTAGTAACTCAATAGTATCTTAGAGGTTGATGCAATCTTGTGTGTTGTGTCCATGACCATCATACCATGCACAGTTCTTGGATTTGCCCCTTTGTGCATGTTTCTTCAAGGGGGAAGTCTTTGCATAACTTTGAACTTCGTGTTCATCATTTCTTAAAAAAATTGAGTTTGAGGTGTGTTGAGGGGAGTGTAGCTCTCGTATTTTCCCTTGAAAGGTGACTTTGAGTTCTAGCTTTGTTGGTTGGGTAGTTTAGACTTAGGTTTTTCATTTTCTCCATTCTCGAGATGCTTCTTAGCCCGGAGAACATTTTCAGCATTGATGTACTTGTTAGCTCGAGCACAGAACTCGTCCATGGTCTTGGGCTCCTTCTTAGCAAGAGAAAAGGAAAGCGCTCCAGGACTAAGCCCTTTCCTCATATAATGTAGTCTGAGCCTTTCATCTCAGACACGTATATTCACTATCTCTTTATTGAACTGTGATATAAAGTCTCAGAGAGACTTCTCATTTCCTTGTTTGACCTAGGAAAAGCATGAGATGGATTTCAGTTGCACCTTGGTGGTGAAGTACAACAAAAATCTCAAGGACAAGCCCTCCCAGTTGACAATAGATATAGGAGTTAAGGTAGTGAACCATCTCAGGGCTACTTTATTTAGAGACAGAGGGAAAAACATGACACATGGGTGGGTCATCTCCTCTAGCTAATAAGAGAGTAGAAACATAAACATCTAAGTGCTCTTGAGGTTCTATGGTCCAATCATAGCCTTTAATATTTGTGAGATATTTGAAATGCCTAGGGATCTCAAAGGTGACATGCTTATTAGAGAAATGTTGATTTTATGAAATCGAGTTCCTTACTCTGTGATCCTTCTCCTTTCTTTCCCGAATAAGGATTTTAGCACTTTGAACGGGTACTGCGATCCTAGAACTTTTTGGATGGCGAACCCAGTCATGGGCTTTGTCCCTTTGGTTTTCTTGAATTTTTCTTGGAGATCAGTTTTCGTCTTCTTTCTCCTGGTTGACAACTCTTTTCAAGTTATGGATACATTCATCTTGGAGTATAACCAGAGAGATAAGTTGTGCTCAGGAAAGCTCCGGAAGACCAGATTCAACATGGCGGGACCGAAATTCTTCATTCTCCACCCATTCTCCAAGGCGCTACAACTCTGATACCCGTGGCCTGGCATCCACAGAAGGTGCTCTTTGTGGACCAAGATGTCGCCTCACCAAAATTTGTGTGGGTGGAAAGGAGAGATTCTCTCAAGTATAAGAAGTCTTTATCCCGTCCTGCATGGGTTCTAGTTGGGCAGCAACTGGTTCTTGGATCGGCTCATGGATGGGGGCGGATGCTGGTTAGCGACCAGAGCGATGGGGTGAGTACCTATAAAAGACACTCTGATATTCAAGTTAGATCGTGCATAAGGTTAATAGTGTTTAAAATTAGGTATATACTTTTGAGACCTTGCAAGACATTTATAGGAGTGTCTTGAGTGATAAGAATCATAGTTCAATCTGAATTGAATGATATTATTTATAATCAGAATCTATGAGATTGTTTTCTATTATAGCTAATTTTTCTATTTATGAGGGATGTAATTAGTGTTCAAATATGTGAGAAATTTTGTGAGAGATTTATGCCTCATAAATAAATAGATTAACTTATCTAATAGCGAGTATAAATATTCTCTTAATAATTATTTTAATACTTAATAAAAAAGTATTAAATAAAAAATAAATATATTTAATATCTTAAAAATATAAAAATTATTTAATATTTTTTATTTAATAATTAATAAGATTATTAGAAAGATTAATAAAGAAGATTTATAATTATCCATTAGTTAAAGAATACAAACTCGAATTGGCTAAAATAAGGTGTTGGCAATCGACAAACAAAAGAGAAACTTACATGAAAAAATCATATAATAACAAATAGATTGTATGTTATATTATGATAAGAATAATTTTAAATTTTCTTAATTATCATGTGAATATATATATATATATATATATATATATATATATATATATATATATATATATATTAGTGTATTGACCAGTGTCAATTTATATTTTTTATTTTTTGTTAAAATAAAAAATAAAAAATGATAAAGATTATCTGAATTTTATTTTTGTATTTATCGTTAAATATTTTTTGGTACACTTTTTTGTTGGTACTCTTATAAGATAAAAAACAAATAATGATGAAGATTATTTGAATTCTATTTTTTACATTTATCTTTAAATATTATTTGGTACTCTTATCTTTAAATTTTTAATGAGTGTATAATAAGATGTATAATCTTTAAAAAACAAAATTGAACACCAAAATGGATAATCCCCTTTATAAACAACAACAACAACAATAATAATAATAATAATAATAATAATAATAATAATAATAATAATAATAACTAGCATATTTTATTGAACATGCTTGTCAGTTTGCTTTTTTAAAAAAATTTCTTAATATAAAAATAAAACAATGATAAAGACTATTTTAATTATAATTTTTTATTTATATTTAATAATTTAAATAAGTAATAAAATGTATTTATAATCTTAACTTCTTTGTATTTATTTTAAAAATTTTAAATTAATAATAAGATGTAATTATAATTTTATCCTCCTTTTATATTTATCTTTGAATCTTTAAATTAATAATTAATAATAATATTTTTGGAAAAAAAAAATTGAACACTAAAATGGAAAATCCCCTTTATATATAGTATAGATATAAATATTGATACAGATTTTGTTTTGGTATACAAAAGACGCCAAAGACCAGAAACAACAAAATTACCGAACTGAAATCATAGGGGGCAAAGAAACCTCATAAATGCATCTAATTTTTATTTAATATTTTTTATTAAGTATTAAGTGGATTTTTCTTTTGCCATTTTATTATTTTTGTTTAATCCTCATAATTACTTTTGGTTACGTTATGCTTTACTTTGAAGATTGATTAAAATGATTATCTGAAAAACATAAAAGGAAAATAATGTCATAATTCAAATAGTTAAGCTCGAATTTATAACTGAATAATTCTTTTTACATATATATAGTTGAAAAATACTTTAGTTAGACAAAAAAATAAAATCAAATGTTAATATAAATTAAATTAGTGATGTGATTTTTATTTTTAAAAAATAGCTAATTATATATATATATATATATATATATATATATATATATATATATATATGTCAAACTATTTCATAAATTGATGAGTTGAACATATAAAATTTAAACTTAACTTATTTAACAAAAGAGTCAAAATATTTAAATCATTAAATTATTAACGAGCCGAGCTGTGAACATGCAAGAGCTTATTCAAATTATTGCTCATCTTACCCTAATAAAACATGTAAGCGGAAAATTAAGAAAAATTTTTAAGTATTCTTTTTTTTCTTTAGTACATTTCTTAACTGCTCTTTATACTATTTAATGTATATGACCTGATATGTAGATCATCAATATCTCCACTTTAACATTTTTTTTTAACTTTGAGAGCACATAAGAGATTTTTAAAAATTATTGTAAAAAAAAATTGTAGGAACGTTTAATTAGTTTTTCTAAAAAATTTAACATTATCAATTAGTTTCTCTTGCTTGAATTCCAAGCAACTATCCAACGACCCAACACGGCATTTACAACAATTTCTGTTGTTCGTTCACCGTATTTTCAGTTCACTGTCTTCACTATTCAACTTTGCAAGAATCCTTCTGCAATGGCCAAGAAACCTTCAGAAGCATATCGCGTACCCACAAAACGTTGTTCCATTGCTCAACAACACTTTGGGGTTTCCCGCCAAACCACACCACACATCACTCCGTCAACATCCAAGAAGAGACCGAGATTGGAGAATGAAAGTGCTGGCTTCCACTGCAAAAGGTTTTCTGGAGTGGCAGAAACCCATTGTAGCACTCGTAAAAGGGTATCTCAGGATATAACGGGGTATCCAAGAAGTGCTTCCTCCGAGTGGAAATCGCTGCAGGCTATAGAGGCAAAGGAAGAGAAGAAACAGATGATGGAGATGGATCACTTTAAGAAGATGCAATGTTCTGTGGCTTTGAAACGGTTAATGGTACACCGAGAAGGTTGGGCTTTCAAGAAGCCTGTGGATGGAAAGGCTCTGGGGGTTCATGATTATTCTGATATAATGTCGAAGCCATTGTTGGATTTGGACACTGTTAAGTGGAAATTGGAGAAGGGCTTGTACATGAAAACTAATCAGTTTGCTGATGATATAAGGGTTAGGTTTTCAAATGCTATGTTGTATTATCCAGTAAGGCATGAAATTCATAAAATAGCAGGGAAACTGAGTGAGCTTTTTGAGATAAAGTGGAAATTTTTGGAAGAAAAGTGGGAAGCAGAGAAAGCAAAGGGAGGGGAAGAAAAGCCAAAGCCTTTGGGAAAGGTGAGACAAGGTTCTGTTGGTGTTGTGAAGGCTTGTGGATCAATTACATCTAAAGCAGGAAAGAAAAGGAAACCAGTATTTGAATTGAGTAATGAAGAGAACGCGTGCCCTAATTCTCTGTGCCAAGCTCTATTTGCGGGCTCTGCCTCAGGAAAGGGTTTGAAGATGACAATATCTGATGCAGAATTATCGACTAAAAAGGCCACGGATTTTGCCAAGCCAAAACAACATCTTTTAGATACCATCTTGGCCGCACAGAGTTGCCTGTTTGATCGCAATGTTGACTTGCAAAGGAAGAAGGAAAGGGAAGCTGCTCGAGTGATGCTACAGGAGACAAAGAGAACTGTTTTTATTGATGATAATTTGCAGTCATTTGATGAACTGGAACAACTTTGTGGTCATTCCCTGACAGACTGCCAAAGGGTAAATCCATTGGAGGAAATTTTGGGTCTGGTCCTAAAGGATGAGTTTATGGCATCTACACATTTAGATGAGGAGAAGTTCCTTGGTAGAGATTGGGAGGAAGGAGAGATAATACACATCGATTGAACAGTATTTGACAGTGTTCTTTCATTTTTTTTCCCTCAAGTTTCTGTACCTATTCTGTTAGGGTATGACTAGAGCCAATTGTAAAGATATTTTATCATCAATTAAATGGTATATATTCGTTAATGTTAACCTCATTTCAACTTTCATATTGTCAAAATTGCTTATGTTCTGAATCTTGTCCATCACCTATTCATGTATTCCATAATTGCTTCTTTCTTGTTATCCCTGTTTGCGTCTTATTTCTGTACCACTACATGAAAAAGCTACGATCAGCTATTCTGAATAAGATATTGACATTTTTGTAAATTATTTAGATTGAATTGTTTTTTAAGGTTTTTGTGTGGATTAGCTGGTTTATTCTCAGCATTGTGCAATAAACGATTTTGTGAATCGAATGCCATTTGTTTTGGAATTCCTCCAAAGTCCTGATTGTTTCATTTGTTTCCAAGGAAAATTAGTTGAGTCACAACTTTGGAATATCATATGCATCAGATAGTGTTAAAGGACGGAACTTTACATTTTTGTTTTTTTCCCTTCCAAACAATAGTTCTGACGTGTGAATTGTTGAACAAATGTATGTACTCTAGATGGATATTAGGTTCTACACTCTATGTACCTCAAAATGTTCAGCCTAATAATGTTTCTTCTATTTAGTTTAGTCAAATTTCAATATTTGAATAGGTTGTTCAGTTTCATTGTGATGTTTATCTTGCAACCTTGTTTCAGGAACTAAATAATTATTTGTCTGTCAGCACCTCTACATCTGTGATTGTTGACAAGAATTCTGATGGACACTTTTTACGTATAGATTTCAATATCAGGTAGCTGCGTTCGAAGGTATTTGCCATCTTTGGTTAAATATAATGTTTATCGAAGGTGATGGATGCACATGACTTAACTATTATTTACAATATATCCAATGCGAGCTTCTGTCTACTTGTATTTGCAAATTGAGGCTCTTGTTGTCAAGAATGCAAAACTGCCTAATTGATAATTTATAGAGTAAGACCAGCTTGTTAGAGGTTTGTAAGTGTTAGTCAATGGCAACCACTACTCAAAAGTGGGGGTGAATTGAGTGATTATAAGTTTTTAAAATAAAATTAAAAAATTAAGTATTTTAAAACACTTAATTAATAAATACAGTAAAACATGTATAATAAAGGTGTAACTATTAGAGATTATTTAAATACAACTTGATTTATAGGATAAATCAAGAAAATAAGTTAGATATAAAGTTCAAGTCAAACATATATAATTAAAGCACAAATATAAAGGAGATAGAGTTGAGAAGAGCAAACTCAAATATTTATCCCGGTTTAGTCATTTCTTGTGACCTACGTTTGGTCCTCAAATAAATCACCTGAAATTTTTCATTATCATTTTAAGCTTGAACAGGTACTTAAAAACATTTACAGCTGAGAGCACTCAACACACCACTGGGATACCTCACCTTTGTGCTTAAACCTCAAAACAGGGATACATCATCTTTTACAACTTTTGAGGTCGGGATACCTCACCCTTTTCTTTATCAAGGGATACCTCATCTTTTTTTCTAGGGAGATATCTCACCCTCTTTATAGGAAATCAAAGAAAGAATAAATGATAAGCTCTCTCAAATAGCAGATATACAAATTGAAGTTCTATGAAGCTCTCAAGGATATCTCAAGATTTGTCAAAAATAGAGCACAAAGAATTAAATGAAATGATTCACGAATCAAATGTTTGGGAATTATTTTTCAGTGTGTTAGCTAAGTCCAAAAAGAGTCGCAAGACTTGAATTTATAGTTCTCTTTGAAAAAGATCCGTTGGGGGTTGTTTTCTTCAAGCAATAAGTGCTTTAAAACTAGTCGTTGCTGGTTTCAGACTCATGGTAATCGATTATCAACATATGGTAATTGATTACCAAGTTTTAAATTGTGTTCTTGGCTTCCTGGACAAGTGGTAATCGATTACTATACCTAGCCTTGGTAATCGATTACAAAGCTTCTGACTTTCAAAAACCAAGCTCCCACATGCCTGTAATGGATTACCAGATCTTGACAATCGATTACCAACTTTCAAAAAAGCCGTTAATTGATTACTAAGCCATTGAATGTTATTACAATCATCTTAGAACCTATTTTTTAGCCCAATTCAGCTTGGTAAACATTTCCAACTTTGATAACTTAGATATTTCAAAAATTCAAACTTGATTTTCTTGATCCAAGGTTAAAACATTATTTTGTTTAAAAAACTTCCCACCAACTAAAAGTACTTTAAAGAAGATCTTTTTCAAAAACTTTATAAAACATTTTGAGATATCTAGATTGCTTCTCACATAAAGATCCTAAGTCTTATAAACTATTCTTGAAGGTCTTGGACTTGATCTTGTCATCATCTTCATGTTTGTTATCATCAAAATAATTTTCAATGGCCAATAGCCTAGTACATTCTCTTCCTTTTGATGATAACAAACAATCATTGATGAAAGAGTTAGTTTTATAAAATTGGAATTCACAAGGCTTGTTAGAGAGACTTACTCCCCCTCTTTTTTGTAAGAGGTGAAATTAACTCAGAGATATGCACAACTCCCCCTTACTTTTGAAATTCTAAGATCTATTTTAGATTTACCTATCTTTTCTCAATCAAAGAACTCAACATTTTTCTCTCCTTTTTGTCATGATAAAAAAGATGGGGCAAGATAAAGCATAGAGCTAAAGCAATATAGTATACATTTAAGTTCAAAAAATGATTTTCATTTAAGGGTGCAAGTTGATCATTCAAGTTTAACAACAATTTGATATTCAACAACAATTTAGCAAGGTCAATCATAGTGTCAAACTCATAAGCATTCAAAATGTAACGTCCTAGTATTTAAACTAATGACATATCCAAAATTATGCATTAGCAATCATATTAGAGCACGTCACTTAGATTAATATCAAATTTTCTGAAGAAATACATATATAATATACAAAATATGAGCCTGAAGCGGAATTACATAATGCATAACCATAGAATGATGTTATATACAAAACTGTACATCAAGGTACATTAGGTACGTCATTTTCCATTAAGGCGCAAAATCATATACAATCATGTACAATTTCAGAACAAAAGAAACAAATCTTTTATAAGCTCAGATTCTTCTTCTCCTTTATGTTCAGCAGGAAGGTCATCCTGGAATCATTATAGAAATCAAGGAAGTGGGGTGAGACTCTCACGATTCTCAACAACAGTTATAAAAACATGTCATCATAATAATTTTAGCTATTTCGAGAAAAAATCATTTCAAATCATTAAAAAGGTGGCTAAAGTCAAATCTAATCTTTTCTCTTCCCGAAATAAAGGTTCATTTTATATCATTAACAAAGTCATTTGTATAATCCAAGTAATCATTAGCTTACAACATAATATCTCAGTATCATATCAAGAATTCAATCTATGATAAGCTCATGTATTAAGCTATCTCAAATGTATTACCATACTTCCAAATTCTACACTATAATCCTCTCCAATATCATTATCAATTATCATGTTCAAACATAATTCACACAAGAGCCATAACTCCCTATGACAAGATTGTAATTTCATATTTCCCCATAACAAAATCATAACTTCGTATTCTCCAGATACAAGAGTATTCAATATAACTCCCCTTAGATACAAGGATGACCAAGATATTATCCTTTGGGTACAAGGATATTCACCATAACATCCTTCAAGTACAGGGATAGTTAATATATATATTCATCCGGTACATAGATAGTCATTATACTATCCATAAATTATATCATATCCATCAAGTACATGGATGGTCAATATATTATCAATAATCAATACCATATCCATCAAATACATGGACAATCAATTTATCCTCCACAGTCAAAATCATATCCATCAAGTACATAGACAATCAATTTATTACCCATCAGGTACATAGGTATTTACTATAATATCCATCGGATACATGGATAATCATTATAATACCCATAATCAATATCATATCCATCAGGTACATGGATAATCAATATATTACCCATTGGGTACATGGATAATCAATAATCATTTCTAACATCAAACATGACCTCCAGGTATGAGGTTCAAATATGTATCTCATTATCATTTCAATAAATCCAAGGATAACAAGCTCAAGCTTATATAACTTAATCTTTCAAATATCTATCATATTATCATGCACCATACATGCATAGTAGTTATTTTACAATCACCTCATTATACTTCATTATCTATTCACATTCACAAGATTATCATCCATATATGAGGCTATTCAATACTCACATCATCTCATTTGATGCAATAACATCATAAAAATCCTTTCTCAAATTTGTGTGGATGCATAATCATATCACATTTAAATGAATCCTAATATTTCAATTTAAGGTTTAGGGTTTGTTTTAAGGTTACATGGGGTAAAGGACTTTGTTTCGATAATTTTCATATCAAAAACGTCAAAAAAGAAGCCTGGTGATTGATTATCAAGTCGTAGTAATCGATTATTAGCTTGACAGAACCTTGGTAATCAATTACCAAGATGTGGTAATCGATTACCACTCATCTGTCAGAAGCTTGGTAATCGATTACTAGCTCGTGGTAATTGATTATCACCTAGAAATTTACAGAAAACAGAGTTTTTTAAACTATTTTAACCTAAACCAAACTAATTAATATCAATAACAACATCCAACCATCACCAATATGCATCCAAATCAATCATAAAACAACAAATCTAAATATGGGTATGAAACCCATTTTTCAAATCTTAAAACTCATCATGAATCAAACCAAGGAATCAAGTTCTCAAATCATAATTAACACACAATCATCTTTACCATTTCAAAATCATCATCCAAATCACAAGTTTCCAAAACTTTAGAAAACAAAGGAAGAATAGAAAAGGTAAAGAAAACCTCCTACATCAACTTAACACTTTCTTATTTCCTTTTCCCTTTCTCCTTTCTTGGTTACTTCCTTCTTCCTCTTCCCTTGCTTCTTTCTTGCTTCTCTTGTTTTGTTTTCCTCCTTCCTTTGTTGATGCAAGAACGAGAGAGTAAGGAAAGTAAGAAATAAAGATGTGAGAGAGTGGGAAAGAGTGATGGAGAAGCAATGCCAAAAGTCAATATTAGGTAACTTTCATCATAAAGAAATTGTGGAAAACATCTAACTGGAAATCTCATATCTGTTAGGAACACTTTAATCTTTCATAAATAAATTTTCAAACCTTCATAGGTATCGTAAAAAATTCTAGGATTTCATTCTATTCTCTATATTACCATTCCACTATTTTTCTTATAGTACACTATTTGTCTCTAAGCTTCATTTTTCTTTCCTGGGTTAAAATCAAACCTTATGGAATCGAATTAAGAAGCTTTCACATATCCATTCTAATTGATCATAGGCTTAGAAATAAATCCTCCTTATTTATTTCTATTTTCTTAGCTCATTCAAACAAAAATCTAGGTTTTAAGGAGTTATTTCTCGCATTTAGTGTCATAGATTTATGCTCAAACTACACTAGATATTTATCAGAATTAACTAAGGTCCTATACCAGTGTTGTGGAGCTTTTATAACCCTAATCAAGTCCATTGGGTTGGAGAGAATGTTACACAAAACAGTAAGGCCAAATAAAAAAAATGAGTTCACAAGGGCAAAAAGATATATTCATTCATTCATCAAAAGAATTAGCTAATTACATTTACATTTTTAGTCCAATTACAAGAAATACAACAAAAAGCAACAGAACTTTTCATATAACCCATGTTTATTCGAATGACACTAATGCTATTCGAATAAAAGTGTGAGAAATAGAAAGTACCTTTATAGATGAGGTTGAAGACTGGAGTGCCTTTTAGAAGTGCTAGCCCTCACTATTTATGGTAGCATCCTTTTCCTAAGTAATGAAGACTTGGTAGATTTTTCAGCAATTGAAGTGTTCCTTGCTCAAAGAAATGATACCACAAATCTTGTCACAACCATTCTTGTTGATGTTTATTACACTTTGAATTTCTACCATAAAAATAAGAGTAAACAGATCTAATGCTATCTACTGATGCTATTTGTATGGCTCATGACTCACATGTTCAAAAGGGGCTACAAAGAACCATATCCTATTACAAATCTCAAGATATTCTAGTTGAAGACCATGAATGGTCGTGAATGGGCTAATGAATTGGCCAAGCTTGAGGAGAAAAAGATCCTGTAGTACCCACGGTGGAAAAAAGGGAAAGTGTGGTTTATCAGTGCAAAAGATTTCCTAATGTTCTTCTCAAAGGTACTCAGGGGTGTATTAACTACAACCCTACTTTTGCATTGCGACAACTTGACTATCTTATGATGGGACCACCCTCGGAATTGAAAACCACTTTCTTTATTTATGACATGAACACAAAGTTTATTGAGACATTCAAGAAGGTTCGAGATGCTTAGAAGAAAGTCTTCAGAAATGGTAGATAGCTGAGAGTTAGAAGTTGTGGAGTCAAAGAAAGCTACTGGTAGTGGATCAAGAACCGAGCATAGGAAGTCAAATTATCGTTCAAAATCTTAGCAACCCCTGCAGTTAGTGAATCTTTGCCTCTGATCCTAATAGAAGAAGAAGAAATAAATGAAAAGCTAGTAGAAGCCAATGAAGAAAAAGAAGAATTTAGAAGCAGAGTTAGAGAAGACTCGCCAAGCATATCAGCTTTAAAGCGTGAAAATTCTGAGAACGGCCAAGCTCTTGAAAGAGCTAACAAGAGGCTAAAGACAGAGCAAGATCATATATCAAGAACTAAGAAGTGTTTGGAAGCTGCAAACAAGGAATTGGGACTCCGAGGGTGATAACTTCAGGAAATAAAGATATTTACTTGAATTTGAATGTATATGAGCATATTATCCTCAAGTTTTCAAGCCCAAAGGTTCAATTCATGTATGACTTTGATGATTTGAGCTTGTTAACTCAAATGATTAAGAATTGAATCTTTGAGGATTTTATTTAAGGATTTTGGATTGATCATGGTTTGACGGACTTTGGCATTGTCTTGAGGTAGGTATTCAAGATGGGAAGGCCTTGGAATAGATGAGGAAAATGGAGAGGAGCTCAAATTTGGAAGAGAGCAAGAAAAGATGAAGAACTCCTAACCCACACCTAGGCATGAAAAATCCACGCTTACACGCCTAGGCGTGGCTCTCAGTTTTCCATACAGAGACACCCACGCCTAGGCATGGTCAGCAGCTAATAGCACGTGTTTCGTTATCATGCATAGGCGTGGAAAAGCCACACCTAGGCATGGGAAAAGCCTTGGATTGTGAATTTGACCTTTTTTATCTGATTTTTAAGGGCATAGGAAGGGACTAGAGTTTTACTAAGCAGGAATTTCCTAGAGGAAGGGAGAGGAGGAGAAAACCACTCAGAATAGAGGTGATTCAAGTGAAGAATCAAGATCAAAGAAGGAAGGTCAAGCTTGGATGCTCTCTACCTTTGTTCATTCTTCCCTTTTTTTTCTCTCTTGATTTGTAACTTGATGGGTTTTATGATTTCATTAGTTTTCTCTTCTTTCATGATATGTAACTAAACACTAATTTAGGGGCTCTCTAGGATCTTGCTATGAATTTGATTATTGTGTAAATTATTAAGTATTCTATCAATGAAATTAGTTTTGTTATTCCATACCTATGCTTAGTGCTTGTTATTGATTGGCCATCAATTGCATGATTTTAGGATTACAAATAAACTAAACATAAGGTTTTGTGAATATGGATATTGTATGGTTGATATATGTTCAATTACATTCTATTGGTTTAGGTATGTTGATTAACTTAGGGGATGGACACATACTCCTTGGTCATGCATAACAAGTGTTTGATAATTATTCTCAATGAGTGATTCTTATGCTAACTCACATGGACACATAGTAGATTAGATAAGTCTCACATGGGTAAAAGTCCTAGACATAGGCCTTTATCTATTGCTTGTTTTTAGCTAGCAAAATCAATTCATTAATGGATGCTTGTGAATTGCAAATATTCATTGAAGTAGCAAGTGAATAGGGACCCCTAAGCCTTAATCATTCCCATCTTTCTCTTGTGGACTTGGTATTTGGTGCATTCTTGTCTTCTTTATTTTAAATTTTTATTTTAATTAATATCCACTCTCATATTTCAATTGCTTGGATAAGATCTTGTGAAAATTGGTTAAGTAATAGCACTTTTCTAATTGTCAATCCCTTGGGACACTATACTTTAACTTCATATATTACTTGTCAACCCGTGCACTTGCAGATTATCCAAACAAGTTTTTGGCGCCGTTGTCAGGGATTGAATTTAGATTAGGTGTTGTTTCTTATATCTATTCACAACTCTTAATTTAGGTTTTGTTTGTTTTGTTTTGTTTTATAGGTACTTGGCTCTTGTATGAGAATGACTCTAAGTGTATCTCACTTTTTTTATGATCCTGAGATCAAGAGGACTTTTCAAAGATTGCTCAGAGAACAAGTGCAAGGGAAGACATTCAATCTTGATAGTGATTCTGAGATGGCAGATGAAGAGAATCCTGACAGACTCTTGAAGGAGTATGCTACTCTAATTGCTCGAGATATCCGATCTAGCATCAGAAGGCCAACTGTATAAGTCCAGACTTTTGAGATCAAGCCTGCCATTATCCAGATGGTTCAGAATATGATGAAGACCAATTATGACCATCAAGTGAGAAAGGAAGAGCTAAGAAGGAGGATGCTTTAATTGAGATAGGAAGGCCTATGACTAGGTCAAGGTCTCAAGGTCCAAGAAGGCTAAGGAAGCTTTACAACAAGAGGTGACCAACATATTCAATCTCAAGCGAGATAAAGAAAAAGAAGAATCCAAGTTAGTCCAATTAATCCAAATTGAGGAGGACTCCAATTAGGACTTATATTTAATGAGATGTAGGCTTTATAAGTTTGTTAAAGCTCTCTCTATTTAGTTCATTGGGCTAATTAATTGGGGTCTCATATTAAAGCCATTTTTTCTTATTATTTTGTAATTTTCGTATTTTATTTTGTTGGAATAAGTTTAGATGTCTTTTAGTCTTTCTTAAGTTAGTTTTTGGGCTTTAAAGACTTCCTAAGTCATTATGATGGCTAGTGGGAATTTATTATCATGTTTATGCTTATTTTCAGGGCAATAATTCTTGGTAATTGCATGATAGTAGAAATTTATTCCTTGTATTTCAAGAGTTATTTTAGGACTTCAAGGGTTGCAAACAACTTCAAGATTAGCCTATAAATAAGGAACTCATGTACTCCAAAGAGGAGATTTTGGAAGATTAATAAAAGTGAATGAATTCACCATATTTGAGAGGGCTATTTCGTGCATCTTAGGTTCTTAGAGAGAACCATAGCTTGAATCTTATCAAAGGTTCCTCATACCTTTGTGACGATTCTACATAAAGCTTATCATTCTCATTCTTTTCACTAGAATTGAGATTGTGGCATCATTCTTCATCTTCTTATCTAATTCCATCTTTTAATTTTCATCTTACTTGTTCTTCACACCACTTCTTATTCTTCTACATCAATCTTTATTTAATTTTTTCCTTCTTTTTGTTTGTTATTGAATTCGATTACAAGAGAACTAACTCAAGGAAGATCCGAAAATCATATGTTCTATTGTTAGATCATATCATGTGGTATCAAGAGCTAGGATCCTAGAGTTGGGTTATGATTTTGTGTTCTTTCAATTTAGCACTTATTCTTGATTTATGTTCTAAGTTTGCTCCATTTTGATCTTGTTGATTTTGATATTTTGATGTTTATATGTTAGATAGCACCTTCATTGGCTATTTGATCTTGTTAACACTCCTTCAACTTTCGTGGGGCTGTTTGTGTAAAAAAAAATGAGAAAAAAAACAAAAAAAAGCATGAATACCAAAAGTTTTGTTTAAAAAAAATATAACAGTTGATTTTCTCCCTAATTACATATTTAGAGTGTTTTAGTCTTCTTGAATATTAACATTTACTTGGTGGACTTTGGTGCTATAATTCTCCTTTGCTAATTTGATCATTTCTACTCTACTCTTGTTTTTGTTTCTTGTCTTGATCAACTCCTATTTGAGTGTGTCTTGTTCTTTAGCTTTTCTTGTGTGTCTTATTGGGCTCTTTAGTTTTGTCTAAGAGTATTTCACATTTGATTGACCTCTTGAGTGTTTAGACTTTGTATGAATTGTTTACATTGTGTGTGAGTACTTTTGTGTTGATTGACTTGAGATTCACTTTAGGGGCTTGTAAAGAGGACTTAGGTGGAAAAGGGCAAGAGAGATTATTATATAAAAGCCATAATGTATGTAAACAAGAGGGAACTACAATTCTAAGAGGAAAATACATGAGAAGAGTTAGTGAGAACCTTGTTTTATTATGTTTACTAACTTGTTCATTTTGTACAATGGCTACTAAGGAAGGAGATCTAAATGGAAGTCCCCTCCTTCCTCAAGGACAGCTGCAATGACATTCCAAATGCAAGTCCTAACAAGACATTTGGAAAGGCTTTTTCAAAGGCAAAGTGATGAAATCCATGAGATGATTAATAGGTTAGAGAGGGATAGAGCTTCCAACCATGATGAAGAATCCCATGAATCCGAAAAAGAAAAGAGAGATAGTAGGAGGCAAGGAGGGAGAAGGAGACATGAGATGAGAGATAGAGAAAATGAGAAAGGTGAAAGGGGAGAAAGACTTGGGGGTGTGAATATCAAAATACCTTATTTCTGAGGGAGAAATGATCCGAAAGCATATCTTGAGTGAGAGATGAAAATTAAGCAAATCTTCTCATGCCACGACTACAATGAAGAGAAGTAAGTGAAGGTGGCTGCACTTGAGTTCACAAATTATGCATTGATTTGGTGGGATCAAGTTCAAAAAGAAAGGGCAAGATATAAAGAGCATCATGTCATTACTTGGGATGAAATGAAGACTTTGATGAGGAGGAGGTTTGTACATTCTTCTTATCATAGGGAGCTACACAATAAGTTACAAAGACTCTCTCAAGGGAGCAGGAGTGTTGATGAATACTTCAAAGAGATGGAGGTTGCCATGATAAGAGCCAACACTGTTAAAGAAAGGGAGGTAACCATGGTTCGGTTTCTTCATAGACTCAACTGAGACATTAGTTATATTGTGTAGTTGCAAAATTATGTTGAGTTTGAAGACTTAGTGCATCAAGCCATGAAGGTGGAGCAACAACTCAAGAGGAATGGTACTTTGAAGAAGGCTTCTTTCAACTTCAACACAAGAAGTTGGAAGGACAAGCAAAAGAAGGAGGGATCCTCTTCTAGTCCAAAGGAACCCGTGGTTGCCCCTAAGGCCACCATGCTTACTACTTCCACTTCATCTTCTACTTCTAAAAATAAGGACATTAAATACTTCAAGTGTTTGGGAAGGAGACACATCTTCTCCATGGCCAAATTAGAAAACAATGGTGATGAGGGACAATGGGAGCATCACTAGTAAATCTTCTTCTATTTCACCAAGTGAGGAGGAAAGTGATTGTGAGGCTATTCCACAAGAGAGAGACTTATTGATGGTAAGAAGATTGTTGTGGAGTCAAGCTAAAGAGAAAGATGAAAGACAAAAAGAGAATATTTTCCACACAAGATGCCTCATTCAAGGGAATGTGTGCTCTTTGATTATTGATGGGGGAAGTTGTACCAATGTTGTAAGTGCTAGATTGGTGACCAAACTCAACCTAAAGGCTACTTCACACCTGCGGCCTTATAAACTTCAATGGCTAAGTTAGGATGGTGAGTTGTTGGTGAACCAACAAGTATTGGTAAGCTTCTTAATTGGCAAATATAATGATAAAATCCTATGTGATGTTGTTCCTATGGAGGCTGGCCATATTTTACTTAGAAGGCCTTGGCAATCTGATAGACATGTTACTCATAATGGTTTCACTAACAAGTTCTCTTTTGTACATAATTCTCTTAAGGTCAAACTTGTACCATTATCTCCAAGAGAGGTTTGTGAGGATTAAGTGAAGTTGAAAATAAAAAGAGAACAAGAGAGAAAAGACTTGAGAGAAAAAGAGGATGATCTTGAAAAAAAAGAAAATTCCACTTTTGAGGACAAAATTCAAAAGAAAGAGAGAAAAGAAAGAAAGAAAATTTGAGAGTTTCTTTGCAAAAGAAAGTGAGGTGAAGAGACCATTCTTTGCAAGCCAACCTATGTACATTTTCTTATACAAAGATGCTTGCTTGAATTCTATTACTAACCCTTTGCTTAGTGATGTTAAATTTATTTTGCAGGAATTTGAAATTGAATGTGATGCAAGTCATGTGGCTGATTTGTTCTTTAAAGAAATGGTAAGAGTCCATGGAATGCCAAGGAGTATTGTTTCGGACCGTGACACTATGTTCTTTAGCCATTTTTGAAGAATTTTGTGGAACAGGCTAGGGACAAAGCTTCTATTCTCTACCACTTGTCACCTACAAATGGATAGACAAACCGAGAAGGTAAATAGAACTCTCTCTACTCTCCTTAAATCCATCATTAAGAGGAATATTAAATCTTGGGACGAATGTTTGTCTCATATTGAATTTGTTTACAATAGGGTAATCTATTCTACTACTCAATTTTCTCCTTTTAAAATTATTTATGGATTTAATCCTCTAAACCCTCTTGATTTGATTCCTTTACCTAACCCTTCTACATTAGTTCATAAGGATGGCAGGCAAAGGCCAAATATGTGAAGAAACTCCATGAACAAGTGAAGTCTCAAATTGAGAAGAAAATGGAGCAATATGTCAAACAAGCCAACAAAGGTAGAAAAATAGTTGTATTTGAATCAGGAGATTAGGTGTGGGTACACATGAGGAAGGAACGATTTCCCATTCAAAGGAAATCAAAGCTCTAACCTAAAGGAGATTGGTCATTCCAAATTGTAGAGAGGATCAATGATAATGCTTATAAAATTGATCTACCCGGTGAGTATGGAATTAGTGCAATATTCAATGTGGCTAACTTAAGTCCTTTTGATGTAAGTGATGAAGCACCAAATTCGTGACTGAATTCACTTAAAAAAAAAGGGATGATGAAGACCAAGGAGGACCATCAAGTAAGAAAGGAAGAGTTAAGAAGGAGGATTCTTTAATTGGGCTATGAGGACCTATGACTAGGTCAAGGTCCAAGAGGGCTAAGGAAGTTTTACAACAAGAAGTGACCAATATATTCAATCTCAAGCAAGATAAGGAAGAAGATGAACCCAAGTTGGTCTAATTAATCCAAATTGAAGAGGACTCCAATTAGGACTTGTGTTTGGCGAGATTTGGGCTTTATAAGTTTATAAAAGTTCTCTCTATTTGGTTCATTGGGCCAATTAATTGGGGTATCTTATTAAAGCCATTTTTTTTATTTTGTAATTTTTGTATTTTATTTTGTTGAAATAAGTTTAGATGTCTTTTGGTCTTTCCTAAGTTAGTTTTTGGATTTTAAAGACTTCCTAAGTCATTATGATGGCTAGTGGGAATTTATTATCATGTTTATGCTTATTTGTAGGCAATAATTCTTGGTAATTGCATGATAGTGGGAATTTATTCCTTGTATTTCAAGAGTCATTTTAGGACTCAAAGGTTGTAAACAACTTCAAGCTTAACCTATAAATAGGGAACTCATGTACTCCAAAAAGGAGATTTTGGAAGATTAATGAAAATGAAGGAATTCATCATATTTGAGAGGGCTATTTCGTGCCTCTTGGGTTCTTAGAGAGAACCATAGCTTGAATCTTATCAAAGGTTCCTTATACCTTTGTAGCGATTCTACACAAGACTTATCATTCTCATTCTCTTTAATAGAATTGAGATTATGGTGCCATTCTTCATCTTCTTGTTTAATTCTTTTTTTTTTTTTAATTTTTATTTTACTTGTTCTTCACACCACTTATTATTCTTCTACATCAATCTTTGTTTAATTTTTTTCTTCTTTTTGTTTGTTGTTGAATTCAGTTATAAGAGAACTAATTCAAGGAAGATCCGAAAATCATATGTTCCATTGTTAGATCATATCAAAATACCTTGCAATTTGCTAATCTACCTCATGAAGATCTCAATACTCATCTAGCCAATTTTCTAGAAATCTGTGATACCTTCAAGCATCGGGGGATGACTGATGATGCAGCTCACTTGAGGCTCTTTTCTTTCTTATTGAGGGATAGGTCAAGGTCTGACTTCGATCTTTACCTGAGCATTCCATCATTACTTGGGAGGAACTTGTGTAAAATTTTTTGGACCGATTCTTCCCTCCTATGAAGTCGATGAAGCACAGAAATTATATCCTGTCTTTTAGGCAGTTTGAGGGAGAGACCTTATATGAGGCATGAGAGCGATTTAAGGAGTTGCTGAGGAAGTGTCCCCATCATGGCATAGCAAAATGGATGTTAGTGCATACTTTCTACAACAGTTTGACAACCTCCATTCGATTCATAATTGATGCATCAATTGGAGGGGCTCTCATAAGCAAGAATGTAGACATGACTTACAACTTATTGGAGGAAATGGCCACTAACAACTATCAGTGGCCAGTAGAGAGGGTTACTCCTAAGAGAGTGGTAGCCGGTATATATGAAGTTGACGCTCTTACATCACTGTCGATTCAAGTGGAAACAATCTCTAAGAAGTTTGTCACCATGACAATTAGTTCAATGGCAAGTGGAGCCAATAACTCAGCAGAAATTTGTGATCATTGTGGGGAGCTTCACTCCACTATAAATTGCACGGCTAGCCTAGAAAGTGTGCAATATACTAGTTAATTCTGCCAACCTAATCACAATAATGCTTTTGGTAACACTTACAACTCTAGTTGGTGAAACCATCTAAATTTTTCTTAGGGTGGAAATTCTCAAGGTTCTTCTTCTTCTCAGCCTAAAGAAACACCCCGTGCTTTTCCAGGTTTTCAACAACAGAGCCCCCTTAAGCCAAAGTTTCAACTTCAACTTCTAAATTAGAGAAGATGTTTCCCAATTCATGACTGGTCAACAAGACCATATGACTAAAACTGATTCAAGGCTTGCTTCCCATGATACTTTTATGCAAAGTCAAGTGGCTTCCTTGAGGAATCTTGAAACTCAAGTTGTCTAACTGGCCCAAGGGAGTTTTCCAAGTGACACTATTAACAATCCTACAGGTTTCTCCAATGAGCATTGTAAGGCTATATCATTGACGAGTGGGGAGGAAATAGAAGAAAATCCAAAGACCGAGCTACTTAAAAAAGAAGTTGAGGTTGCAAAAGATGAGATGGTTGTGAATAATGAGGTTGAAAAGAATGAGGAAATCGCAAAGAGAAAGGTTGAAGACAACAAGAAGGAGGATAAGCCTTATACACCACCTCCACATTTCCCTAACCAGCTAGCTAAACAAAAGTTGGATGCTCAATTATAGAAGTTTTTGGATATTTTCAAGAAACTTCACATTAACATACCATTTGTTGAGGCTTTAGAACAAATGCATAGTTATGTGAAGTTTATGAAGGATATCTTGTCTAAGAAGAGGAGGCCTAGGGATTTTAAAACTGTAACTCTCACCGAAGAATGCAGTGTTATCTTGCAAAATAAGCAACCTCCCAAGTTGAAAGACCCAGGGAGCTTCACCATTCCATGCACCATTGGCATTCAATTCTTTGGAAAAGCCTTGTGTGACCTAGGGGCAAGCATAAACTTGATGCCTCTATCCATCTTCCAACGGCTAGGTTTGGGGGAGTGAAGCCAACTTTGGTTACTTTGCAACTAGCTGACCGTTCCTCACTTATCTGAAAAGAGTAATTGGGGATATCTTGGTCAAGGTGGATAAGTTTATCTTCTCAGTTGATTTTATCATCCTAGACATGGAGGAAGACTGCAATATACCTTTGATTCTTGGGAGGCCCTTCCTATCCACTAGTAAGACTATGATTGATGTTCAAAAGGGTGAGCTCACTATGCAATTCACTTATGAGAAGGTAACATTTAACATTTATAAAACCATGAAATTTTCAAATGATCATGAAAAATGTTCTTATATAGGTATGATTGATCAAATGGTTGAAAATGCATTTCATATTAGCTTTTCTGATGATTCCCTTGCTTTATCTTTGACTTCCATAGATGAGCATATAAATAGGGATGATGTTATGGAATATATTAAGCTACTTGACTCTTTTGCTAAGTTTTTCAGGAAGCCAGGATTTGAACCATTGAACATATCTTCTGACAAGGCCATTCTTCAGCCTTCAATAGTCATTCCACTCGAGTTAGAGCTCAAGCCATTGCCTGATCATTTGCGGTATTCATACCTAGGGGAGTCATCTACATTGCCCGTTATTATTTCTTCATTTTTGTCTAATGAGCAGGAATCCAAGCCGCTGAGAGTGCTCAGGGAGTACAAAAAGGCTTTGGGGTGGACTATTATAGATATTAGAGGCATTAGCCCCACCATTTGCATGCACAAAATTTTACTGGAAGCTAATCATAAGCCAACCATTGAACATCAAAGGCGTATTAACCCCATCATGAAGGAGGTGGTCAAGAAGAAAATTATCAAATGGCTGGATGCATGCATCATATATCCTATCTCTGATAGCAAATGGGTGAGCCTAGTTCAGTGTGTGCCTAAGAAAGATGGAATGATGGTGGTAGCCAATGAGAACAATAATTTGATTCCTACCAGGACAGTCACGGGATGACGCATTTGCATGGATTATAGGAAGCTTAATAATGTAACCTGAAAGGATCATCTTCCATTATTATTTATTAATCAGATGTTGGATAGGTTAGCAGGTTGTGCATTCTACTATTTCCTGGATGGGCATTCAGGGTACAATCAGATTGCTATTGCCCTAGATGATCAAGAGAAAATGACTTTCACCTACCCATATAGTACTTATGCTTTTAGAATAGTGCCTTTTAGGTTGTGCAATGCCCTAACTACTTTTTAGAAGTGTATGATGGCTATTTTCACTGATATAGTGGAGAAATGTTTGGAGATTTCTCTGTCTTTGGTGATTCTTTTGATGAGTGTCTTCATAATTTAACTCTTGTGCTTCAAAGGTGTGAAGAAACAAACTTGGTGCTTAATTGGGAGAAATGTCATTTTATGGTCCAAGGAGGCATAGTTTGTGGTCATCTAGTGTCACATAAAGGAATGGAGGTGGATAGAGCTAAGATTGAGGTGATTGAGAAACTACTGCCTCCAATTTCAGTTAAAGGAGTTCGAAGTTTTTGGCCTTACCACACTGCTTATAAAACCCCTCTTGGCATGTCTCCATATTAATTGGTCTTTGGCAAGGCTTGTCATCCTCCCGTTTAACTTGAGCACCACGCTTACTGGGCCATCAAAAGATTGAATTGGGATTCTGAAGCTTGTGGGGAGAAAAGATTGTTGCAACTGAATGCATTAGAGGAATTCCGCTTACAAGCATTTGAGAATGCTAAAATATACAAAGAGAAGGTGAAGAAGTGGCATGACAAGTATATTATTCCCAAAAGCTTTGCACCAGGCTAAAAGGTTCTCTTATTCAACTCAAGGTTGAAACTATTTCCTGGCAAGCTCAAATCCTGGCGGTCAGGTCCATTTTTGGTGGTGGAAGTGTTTCCCTATGGTGTCGTAACCTTAGAAGATCCTGTTTTAAAGTCAACCTTCAAGGTCAACGGCTAGCAGCTCAAGCTCTATTTAGGTGATGAGGTGGAGAGACACAAAACCTCAATCACCCTTGCCCCTCCATCTTGAATTCTACAAAGTCTAGCCAGGACTATAAATAAGGTGCTTTTGGGGAGACAACCCAATTTCTTGACTCTATCTCTTAGCTTAGGTTAATTTTATGCATTATTGAGGAGCTTTTCTTTATGTTTTGAATGTGTTTTTGGTAGTGTTATAGTGTATATTTTTCAATTTTTATGACTTGCAAATGTTTAATAAGGTTAATAATGCTTCTGGTTTGTTTGTGAGTGAGAAGGATGTGGTAGAGCTATGAGAATAGACTCTGATGGTTATTTCTGCATTTTTGCATTGGTCTCAATGAATGATTCTTATGTTAACTCACATGGACACATAGTGGATTAGATAAGTCTCACGTGGGTAAAAGTCCTAGACATAGGCCTTTATCTATTGCTTGTTTTTAGCTAGCAAAATCAAATCATTGATAGATGCTTGTGAATTACAAATATTCATTGAAGTAGCAAGTGAATAGGGACCCTTAGGCCTTAATCATTCTCATCTTTCTCTTGTGAACTTAGTGTTTGGTACATTCTTGTCTTGTTTATTTTAAATTGTTATTTTAATTAAAACCTACTCTCATATTTTGATTGCTTAGATAAGATCTTGTGGAAATTGGTTAGGTAATAGCACTTTTCTAATTGTCAATCCCTTGGGATACGATACTTTAACTCTCATATATTACTTGTTGACCCGTGCACTTGCAGATTATCGAAACAGAGGGCTAAAAAGAGATAGGGCTTTGGCTAAAAATTAATAACTTAAAGTGCTGCTCGTAAATGCTAAAACGATATAGAATAATGCTTTACAACAGGTGGATAGCATGAGGCAACAAATAAAAATGGTGTCAGTGGGATATGAAGACAAAACCAAAATCGAGAGGTTGCACATAGACAAGGTGAAGCAGCGTTACAACAGGGACAAGAGGACTTGTAGAAGCTGATAGATTAAGTGAAACAATAAGACAAGGACATTAGCGAATAGAAAGAAGAAGTTCATTTTTGGATGGATCGTTTCGCGAGACTAGCTAACACGACAATTGTAGACGTTCTACATTATTTGAAGATGATTGATAGGATGGTCAATCCACTTAAGACACCAGCAGAGATTATTGATTTCATTAAGTATTGCAAGAGTCTTATTGGGCAAATGAAGCAGAAGGCCAAGGTGTACTCAACTAGAGAATGATGAATTTGACAAGGCAATGATGTATTTCAGCTAGGAAGTAAAATATTTTGGTTAAAAATAATGTTCTCCTCTCAAATGACATTGGTGATATTTTTCAATTGAATAAAGTATGCTTGTTTGTTTTTCTAATCCCATGTCTTACTTGAGACCTAATACTTTTGAACTATAAGTTCTAAGAAATGGTCATGACGAACAAAGATCAAAGATATTCACTCAAGTCCATTCGACACAAACTAATAACGATCCTCTAAAAAATAAATAATAATCATGGTTGTTTTTACTAAATTGTACTTTGACTGATCATAGAGAGATTTGAAACCTTTGCTAAGGAAAGACGACACTAACTAAACTCGAGTTCATAATACAAGTGCTCGAGCAAGGCTTACAGCAATGGCAGTTGAGAACGAAGGAAGAAATCTGAGTATGGAATTTACCAACTATCACTTCTATAAGGACAAACCCCGAGGTCACCACTGAGATGCCTTTTGTGGGAGGAATCTTGAATACTGTACCGTTAGTCATTCTTATTGGAGAAGGGTATCGTTTGTCAGAGGATACTCGAAATGAGGTTCATGGTAACACTAAATTCACATAGGAACAACCGCATGTGTCCATCCTAGTGTCAATAGGATTTCTTGTTAGGAATGGTCATGCAGCAATTCAAAATGATAAGATGAAGGAAGAATAGATGGAAATGATGGAAGAACAAATCAAAGCAATAATGGGTCCCAACACCTATGGTTCCCTTGGGATAGAAGAGTTGTGCTTTATTGCTAATATTGTCATCCCAAAGGACTTTAAGGTTCCATAATTCGATAAATATGATAGAAGCACTAACCCTTTTTTTTACCTGAAAACATACATGACTAAAATGTCAATTTGGTCAAAGGACTAGAAGTTCCTTATCAGTTTCTTTCATAATACCTTAATTGGGACTGCTTTGGAATGATGTATCCAACAAGACTTTTCCAAAATCTCTTTTTGGAATGACTGGGCAAACCTGTTTATGGGATAGTATCGATTCAACCTGGATACAACCTCAACTCAGGAATAGTTAGGAACACTGCAAAATAAAAATAAGGAAACCTTCAAGGAGTATACCTAGTAGTGGAGAGCTCTCATAGCATAAGTTCAACCCCCATTAACATTGACAGAAATGTGCTCATATTTTCTAAGGACTTTGGGAGCTCCTTATATTAGGACAATGATAGGTGCTGCTTATTGAGACTTTGCTTAATTGATAGCTACTTGAGAGAGGATTGAGATTCTGATAAAGGCAGGTAAATTGCCAATAAGCAATAATGAAAGTGGTTTCAAGAAGGGATTTTCCCCTAAGAAAAAGGAGCTGGAAGTGAGCTATGTGCAAAACTAATAACCTTCATAACCCCGTTATCCACTATCTTTCCCTACCTACTGAGCCCTTCCATATAACCCAAACCTTTACCCTTCTTATTAGATACCTGCACCTTTTCATCCACCTGGCCTAACCGCTCCACCTACTAACTCACCTCAAATCCCACCACCCCAAGTCTAACATCCAAGTGCCTTATACTTATGGACCCACTAGTCATTCACTCATAACCACAACCAAATTATCAAATCCAAAGTCGTTTCCGCCATCAAAATTTACCACATTTCCCAAAATTAACTATCTTGAATGTAGAACTATTCCAAAGGTTCTATGATGCCCATTTAATTTCAGGGAGTCCTACGCGCCCCATGCAGCCACTATTCCCAAGTTGGTTTAACTTGAATTAGACTTGCAAATTTCAAATTGATATTTCTAGGCATTTTATTGAAGACTATGATGCTTTTAAGACAACGGTGAAAAAATTAATTACATATGGTAGCTTAGATATAAAAGAAGAGCTGGACCCAATATAGTCAAAATCCAAATCATGGAGTAGGAAACCAAGTAAATACTCTGGAAACATCAAAATCATTAATAAGGAAGGTTATGGATATACGCACTCTAATGGATGAAGTGTTTAAGGGGCTAAAGATGGTAGGTTGTAATGTCACTACACCATCAGCCTCAAAAAATGGGGAGGAGAAGTACGATGAGGAGTCAAGTTGTGCATACCACCGTGGGGGAAGAGGACACGATATTGAAAATTGTTAGGATTTCAAATTCCATTTTCAAGGGTAAATCACCATGGGAGTAATACAAGCTCAATGAAGAAAAGATTTTGTAGAAGAAGTTAATGTGGTTGAGATTTTTGTACTCTAGGTACCACCTTTCAAGAAGAACACACCAGAAGAAAATAACTATAATGAAGTGATAGCAATGTATTTTATTCATTTTATAATCCTCTCACTGGGCTTCTTAAGATTCAATTTGGCTTAATTAAGATGATTTTATCACATTTTATGATATTGAGTTTAACTGGATCAATGAAGGAATTATTGCTTGAATTGACCTTAATTGTCTATTTGGCAGAGTTTAGTAAATTGGCTATAATTTGAGTTGTAAATATCTGGTTGATGTGATTCTGGTCTTTTAGAAAGCTAAGACAATTCTCTACAACTTTCATGATGACTTCAAGAGCTAAATCACACGTTGGATAACTAAAATTGAAGTTGAAGCAAGATCCAGAGTGTTGATCCTGATAGTTTGACCTCTGCGCACTCATCAGCCCATATATTGAGTTGTAGAATGATATTGGGCTGAAACTAGTGACATTAGAATATACAACTTTCATGAAGAACACAAGAGCTAATTCAGATGGCTAAGAAGTCATATTAGACTTGGAAGTCCGAACAGAGGAGTTGTAGTTGGACCTGAGCAGTGTGCAAAGATTGGGCTATAACTTGAGTTGTAGGAATGATATTGGGTGAAACCAGCGACATTAGAAAGTTAAGACAAAAGCCTACAACTTTCATAAAGACCACTTTTTCAAATTCTGACATTAGCCATGAGTTCAGCACCAAATCATTTCGAAGATAAGTATCTCAATAATTTTCCACTCATTCACAATTATCAAACAACTCCCTTGGCATTTTTCACTCATTATCAAACAACTCTATTGTCATTTTGTACTCATTAAGCTCTATAGAAGGAAGCATTGGCTGGTCATTTTGATCATCTTAGCTTAGAGATCAAGATCATGCTATTGTGTTATATGTTTCTCTTGTTGTAGTTTTCTTTTGTTCTAAATAGAAGTTATGTTCATCTTTTTCTTCTACTCTCTTTCTTTCTTCTTGTCCATGAGTAACTAATTTTATTTTGCTTGGGTCAAAGGGTGAAACTTTTGGTAATAAATTAAGGTTAGATTAATTTCTTGCTTATGCTTGAATGATGTATTATCAAGTGGTCATTATATGTGTTGTATTTTATTTCCAATCAATTTAGAAATCATCCTTGTAAAGTGGAGATCTTGATTCATTGTAGATAAGAGGTTGACACAATGAATGCTTGAGCCCTTTTACAAGTGTTGGCGTTAGTGGATAATTAAAAGAACCATAATATAATTACATATATAATCTTAATTGAATTTTGAATGTTGTATTTTTCGATTGAAACCTCTGTTATATGTGGATTTCAATTAAGTTATAAAAAGAAATAATTTGTCTTTAATTTATTACTAAGAGTGGATCTCCTAACCTAAGCAAATCTTTTTTTATTTGTAGATAACTTTTATCACCTTTATTGTTGTGACAAATTTTTTCTTGACCTTAAAGAATTTTTCTTCATCAATTCCCTGTGGATCGGCCTCGGACTCCTGAGAATTTATTACTTGAAATAACCTGCACTTTGTAACACCCCAATTTTTAGTTAATTACATTTTTGCCCTAATTGTACTATTTTCTGTTTTCTATTTTCTGTTTTTTGTTTTCTATGTGTTATAAAATTAATTTGATTGCTTTCAGAATCGTATTTGATTGTTTGGTGTGATTTCTTTCAGTCAAGAAAATAATAATTTTTGAAATTTGGAGAAAATCTTCTTTGATTATTTGGAGCTGGGCGATCTTACTAAACCCAATCCGAATAATATATATATCAATCATTTAATTTTTAGAATTTTTCTGTGTAATAAAAACATTTATCATGCAGAAAAGTTTGTGGGGCCCACGTTTGGCTTGTGGGACCCACGTTTGTTTTGTGGGACCCACGTTTGGTTTGTGGGACCCACGTTTAGTTTGTGGGACCCACGTTTAGTTTGCGGGACCCACGTTTGGGTTTGTGGGACCCACTTTTAGAAAAAATATACCAACGTAAATGGCTTGTAAAATTCTAAACCAAAAGGTTGAAAATCCATAAAAATGGTTAGATTTAGTAGATTAGTTAGTTTAAAATCTAACTTAATGGAATAATTAGTCTAAAACTTAATTAAGTTAATCTAAAGAGTTTGAGTGGTAATTAAATGGAATTAAACCTAATTAGTTTTTATCAAATTTTAGTTAGACAAATGTACTAGTATAATTAAGTAGAAGATTATGGATTCTAAGTAAATTAATGATTAACTAAAATACAAAGGAATCTAACTAACTTTTAATTAAACCTAATTAGGAGGACTTAAGCATAAATAAGATATTAAAGATCAATCAAATTTTGATTAGAATTCCTATAGCTATTTTTGGATTTATGCATGCATTATGCATTCAATTATGCACTCAAATGCAATCATGGAGATCTAGATGCTTAGTCATCCACCATCCAAATCATCAAAGGCAATTATGTTAGCAAAATTGTCAAAAAAGGGGGCTGCATTTGTCTTGGAAGTCTATGGCCATGCATAATGTCTTAAGGCAATTATTCACTTTATCATCTCCATTTCAATTATTCTAAATCATTCTCTCCTATCTCTTCCTTTCAAGAACTCAAAGAAACTCCTAAGTCCTCATTTTCCTACCATTCGGCCAACACCACTTCATCTACTTCCATCCATCAAAAATTTTATCCAACACAATTTCCTAAATCTAAACCATATTCTAAGAACATCTCTAGTTATGAGTTTTTGCTAAATCATCCATTTGGAGCTTGGAAAATCACTTTGAAGTTTCTTTCCTATAAGGTGAAAATTCTTGTTTCTTGTTTCTAATTTGATTTTTGATGTTCTAAGCCATGATTGACCCATGGTTTATCTTTTTCATCCATAGTTTATGACTTTATAATTTGTTTAAGCTTGTTAGGATTTTTGTTGAAGCTACACAAAATTTCTAAGGAGGAGTCCAAGGAGATCTTGTCTTCCTTATAGGTAAGAGGGAGATTTAATCTCATCAACCAAGTTTGGTGGTGAGAAAATGGATGTATTTGTGGTGAAGAATCCATAAGGATTCATTCACTTGGTTGTTTGTTGTCTTCTCTATTTGTGATTGTTTATATGTGCATGTTATTTGCTTTTCTATTTGTGATTTATTATGCATGCAAGCATGTTTATAGCTTTGATATTTGGTATGTGTTTTATTATTGCTTTAATATATGGTATGTGTTCATAAATATATGTATATGTTCATGGATCTATGATAATTATTGTTGGATGTGCAAATATGTTGACACTTACAAAAGTGTTCCAAAGAACACAAGATGAAGAGCTTATGATTTTTACTATGAAAAGAGAACCAATATGTTCTCAACCATTTTCTAAAAGGATAACCTAATTGATCTAATTAAGTTAAAGGATTTTTCAATGATTTAATGGATGAAAAATAATTTTAAACATGGTTTGTATAAAAATGGTGATTTTCGGCCAAAATATATTTTTAATGTTTAATTGATCCAAAATTTATTTTCTAAGTGTAAACTAGTTTATTAACCTAAAACGAATTCAATTACGATGGATTTTCAAGAGTCAAATAAGTAAATGAATTTTTACTAGAAGTCTAGTATGGTAAAGAAATAACTTTTAACACTTGAAAAACACTTATCTTTGAGTTTTTAAAGTATGTTAGCAATTTTTAAAGTGTATTTTATGGTTATAATTAAATAAAGGAATTTTTAAAGGAAAACGTAAAAAATATCATGTAGTAGATTTTCTAAACGAAATGCTGTCAAAATTGATTAAAAATGAGCAAGTAATGAAGAACATTTCAAAATGATACTTAGAAAGCAAAGAAGTATTTTACATAGTTAAAGAATAAAATTAACTGTAGAAGAATTTATTAAAATTGAATTTTTGATAAAAACGTCGAAATTATTACTTAGAGTAATTTTTGTAAAGAAAAATGGAAAATAATGTCTAAATAATATTTTTAGTTTTGGAAAATTTAAAAATTTAATTTGGAGCGTCAAGAAATATTTTATACAGTGAAAAACAGTAGAAATAGTTTACGCGTATTTAAAATGATGATTTTTAAACTACGCGATTGAGAAAATGATTTAAAAATGTTACGCGATTGAGAAAATGTTGAAAAATATTTATGCGATTGAAAAACGTTTGTAAAATGTGACGTAGTTGTGAAAATGCGATAAAATATTTACGCGACTTATGGAAATAGTAAGTTTTTACTGTCGGGCCAAAGTGGTGGACCCGGACATGTTGGGAAATAGTACTGTCAAGTGGAGACATACTATTTTTTGGAATTATTAATACTAAGGGTATTTTTGTAATTATGGTGACAATGAGGATATTTATGTAATTATGATTCATGGTGATACTGAGGGTATTTTTGTAATTATGGATCATTACATACATAGAGTGATATGTCAATTTGGTTGAAATTGACAATTGACTGACGAGATGAATTACACCGTGTTGCGGGTGTGATAGGCGTAGTGTGTTCATGTGGAGAACTTGGAGGGGTTAGTGTGCAGTAGATTCTACATGTGGACAGTTGGTAGCTCCTCTGGGCCGTGGTAACTGAAAACACACACTAGCGATCTCGACAAATACTATTCTTAATCAGGATCAATTGGGGATTATGCAGTACTATGCCGCACGCGTACCACGACATATTTGATTGTGTACTATTCACACGACATATTTGATTGTGTCTTTGTTTACACGACGTGTTGGTCGTGTATGTAACAGTTGGTTGAAGCTTGACGATGTGCGGACATGTCTACCAGATCATTCTCTCTGATGTTTGTGTTTAGCTCCATGAAGTAGGAACGAGTCTGAGTACATGGCATATTTAATCTGCATCACTGTGTGAATAGTTACAATTTGATTTATGATAGTTTGCATGTGTGATAATATGAATTGTTATATTAACTGTTATATTTGTTTGTATTGTCGTTTTCTTACTACTACACTGGTAATGATGTAGATTATCTCACCTCTTTGTATATATTTTCTGTATTATTATTTATGTTCCGTAAAGTCGTTGAGGAAGTAAAAGAGGAGCAACTGTTAGATTGTCAATACAACGAGGAGCGACAATAAGTGACAGGTTCGAGGAAGGCGAACCTCGAGATCATCCATATCATATGGATTGATTGCAACGTGGTATGATGTTACAGGAGTATTTTGTCTTTCGATAATCTTCCGAGGAGGATTCTTCGGAGGATGAGAACTTTTAGTGTTATGCTTGAAGCTAGTTTATGGTTTGCTTTAAACCGCAGACAGTTCTTGTTTTTAATTAACTAGTTTGTAATATGTAAATTATTTGTAACTATTAAAAACAAAATCATATGTATAATTATGGTGTGTATGTAATAGTTTGTTTTATTTATATGTGCTATTTTTTTATTTTATAATATAATGTGTTTTAAAAAAATATTTTTACAACCTATATTATTATATATTACGAAATAATTTATAACTTGGGTAAATGTTTTATTATTATTGTTCGGAAATGTGACATCCCCAGTAGGGTGTTGCACACTTGGGTTTGCAATACATCATCTGTATCAAGAAGCTTGTTCATTTTGCTTTTGTTGACACGTATACTGTGCCATGGGAGTATGAAATAGAGATAACGATGAAAAATGGTTACTCGAGAATCCTCTACAGGCCATACCACCGTCTCCCTTCTGGAAGGAGTTGTAACACCCCAATTTTTAGAAAATGTTCTGAATGTACTGTTTGCTGTTTTTTAAACTTTTGTGTGAATGACCGTTGTGTCCCTATTTTATTGTTTCTCGATTTCTATATGAAATACAAATACGTTTATACAGGCTCAAATTTTATTTGGTCTTTTTACGTTATTTGTTCCGAGACGGTAAAATAAAAGTTTTTTTGAGCTACTGTTTTAATTTTTCTGGATGATATACAGACAATTAATACTGTCTGTAATTTAATTTGAACGTTTTGGACAATTAGCTACGTTGTGGGAAAAAATGGGAAAATAACCATTATGTCCCGAACGTGCTGTTTGTACTATTTTTCTTGTTTTTAATTGTTTTCTACTTGATTTAGTGTCCAATATTCCGTCTGTGATTTTATATGGACTTTTTGTGTGATTTGCTATGGGGCGGGAAAATAATATTTTTTCGGACCGGTAAAATCTGTTTTTAATTATTCGAGGCGGGGGATCTTACTAAACCCAATTGAATGAGCCTAAAATTAATCTTTTAATTTTTAGGATTTAAGCTTGTCAAATAAAATAATTTTATATTATTATAATATTATTTTATTAGTCAATATAACTTAGTGACATTGGACCCGGAAATGTTTTGCGGGACCCACGTTTAGCTAATACAGTTAACTTAGTAGCTTAATTAATCATCATTAGTGAAGGAACTCTCTAGAACATGGTGACTCAGCTAATGACTAGGCTTAAGAGTTAATGAAGCTTAATGACTAAGCATGGTGACTATGCTTGAACCAACCAATAGAAAACAAGCTTGCTAACCAAGTTTTAATCTTAACCTTTGAAGCATCCAAGGGCTTGGATGAAGCCAAAGCCATGCACACCTTGCATGCATTGAAGTCTACGGCCAAGAGGGGTTGGAAGACCATAATCACTTCATCTTTCATGCAACTTTCTCTCTTCTCTCTCTTCCAAAAACCCTAGCCACCATTGTTGCTTTCTTTCTTCACCATTCGGCCAAGCTTCATACTCCACCATCCAACCACCCAAAATTCTATCTAACTAACTTTTCTAAACCTAAACACAATCCTAAGATTATCTCTAGTTGAGAGTTCTTTCAAATTCCTTCATTTGAAGCTTGAAAACCTACTTGGAAGTTTGTACCAAGGAGGTGAAATTTCTTATTTTTCTTTTCTAAATCCTTTTTCAAAGTTCTAAGCCATGATTTATCCATGGTTTAGGTTCTCTTTTAATGGTTAGTAACTTGTAATTTTGTTTAAGTTTGCTAGGTATTTTGAAGGAGAAAACCGTGACCTAGGAGGAGTGAAAGAAAACCATTTGTCTTCATTTAAGGTAAGAGGAAGACAAATCTTATCACCTATGGATGGTGGTAAGAAGATGGAGTTTGATTTTGTGATTGTAGAATCCATAAGGATTCATGTTTGTGCTTGTTAGTAGCTTATTTGATGTGGTTGTGTATTTGTTAGTAGCTTTCCTATTTGTTGTTTGTAATAAATTGCATGTCTACAAGCTTTAATTTGCATGTCTATAAGCTTTGATAATATTGCATGTGTTAGAATTGCATGATAAAGTATAGAATTGCATGATAATGTATAGGATGTGAATAACATGTCAAGGAAATGCATGTGTGTTCCAAAGAGCACTCCATGAGGCTCACGGCCACTAACAAAATGGAGAACCAAAATGTTCTCTTAATTTTCTTAAAAGGTAATTTAATTAACCTAGGAGAATTAAGAAGGTTTCAAGTTGATTAGATCCAAGAAAATGAATTTAGAAATCAAATGGTAAGACTTAGTATTTTCGGCCAACATGCCTAAAATGAATGTGTTGATTTCAAAAACTATTTTCTAAAACAATGGTTAAATGAATTTAAACAATACAATAAGTTCGACATATAGCTAGAAGATGAGAAATAATTTAGAAATTAATTTCAAAATATTTAGGAAATTCGGCCAACATGCCAAACCAAGTATCCATGGTTTCAAAAATTAAATCCAAACCTTTTCTAAGTATAAGCATGCAATATGTGTTAAAAAGAATTTTTCTAAAATGAGTTTTAAAGAAAAGAATCAATTAGAAATAAGTTTGAGAACTTAGAACTAATGATTTTATTATTAGAAATAAAATACAAGTAACTTTCAAAAATTTCTAACATATAGCTCATCTTTGTATTTTGAAGCATGTTAGTAGTTTTCAAAAGGATTAAGTATATGGTTTAAAAATTTAATAAGCAATTTTTACGGTAAAATTAGGAAACCATTATTATAATTTTCTAAACAAAATCTTGTCAATTTTTAGTAAAAACGGACAAATAAGATAGAAAAGATGTCCAAAAGACAGTATACGGTGTGGAAAATATTATACGTAGCTTAAAAGTATTATTTATTATTTCTGTTTATTTAAACAGTAAATTTTAAGGAATTCGGTCAAGAAAATGATTTAAAAATCTTACGCGATTGAGAAAACGTATTAAAAATCTTACGCGATTTTGAAAATAGAAAAATATATTTACGCGATTTCAAAACGTTTATAAAAACGACGAGATTGTGAAAACGCAATGAAATTTCTACGCGATTGACCGAAACAGTATTTTTCTGGAATTTTCTGTATTTTATGCTGTCGGGAAAATGTGAACTGTACGTATAGGCTTTTGAGGATTTTTTTTGTCGGGAAAATGTGAACCCGTACAGGCTTTCTATTTTTCTGCCATTGAGGGCATATTATTATCTTGAGGGCATTTTTGTAATTTCATATTTTTGGAATTATGTATTGAGTTTATGCCAAAATTTTTGGTGGATGGGTTAATGAGACGAATCACATCGTGTTGTCGATGCGATAAACGTAGTGTGGTTCATTGTTCTAATGGACTTGGAGACGTTAGTGTACGGTATCACATATGTGGACAGTTGGTAGTTCCGCTGGGCCGTGGTAAACCGATAGCACACTAATGGACTCGACACGCATTATATTTAATCGAGATTTGTGAAATCTAGTAGTACATTTGCCTGTAGTGCCACAACGTGAGCAGTGAACTACACCACGCTGGATGATGGATTCTGTGTCGTGGGGCTATAGACGCAACGTGTGACAATGCAATAGTTGGTTGGGCATCTGTGGTACTAATAGATTTTTGCGAGTCATTCTCTCTAATATCTTTGTGTGTTTTTAGCTCCATGGAGTAGGGTGTGTCTTATATTTATTTATTGGGATCTATTTATTTATTTTGTCTTATCTGTTTATTATATTGATATGGATTTATTTGTTTCCTGTATTTGTTTTATCTATTATTGTATTGTATTATTTGTTTCTTGTTTTATTTTATCGTGATGGTACATTGTTGGAATATTTAAATCTTTTTGAATCTTTACACTACTCTGTTACTTATTAATGTTATAGCTTTTCATATTGCATGAAGCGTATATCCATGTTGTTTGTCGTCTTCTTATTGGCCATGTTTGTGGTGATTTTAGATTGTCTTACCTCTTTATTGTATGTGTTTTACGTATATACTGTTTATATGGTAAAGAGTTCGAGGAAGAGGAACGCCTCTTGAGGTTACGTACCCGAGGAGGAGGAAGATCGGCTAGCCGACGACCGGTTGACGATCAAGAACCATCCGATCATCCATACCCATTGGATTGATTAGTGTTGGTATGGCGGTGCCGAGATTTTTGGGGTTCGTGACTCTTGAGTTTCACGGTGGATCGCTATCGTGGCACATGAGAGGAGATAGAGACTCTGTGACGTATGCGGGACGGATGACGGTGACCCTACGCCATAGATTTGATGACGAGCCAGTGATGACGACGACGGTGTTTCTGCATTTAGAGTTACCCTTATCCATTAGGCGTCATTTTGGTGGGATATCCACTGAGCCTAGTGAGATGAAACTTGTGTCGACTGCGCGGTCACATTTCCGCCGAGAGTCGAGGCATCCTGGATATTTGTCTCCTGATGATCTTTTTTATGTTGAGAGTGATCCTTCAGAGGATTGAATATGCATGATGTTTTTTTTGGGCTCGTCTGCGTATGGATGTATATATTTACTCTTTTACTGTTTTTATTTACTGTTTCTGTTTAAATATTTGTAATTGTAGTTGTAAATTATTTGTATAACTTATAACTTAGAACATATGTATATTATGAGTAGTGTTGTTCTGTTTATTTTATGTTTTTCGCAATATTTTATTTTTAATAATTTGTCTATCAGGAATTACTTTACGACCCATATTATTATTTAACGTATGTTTTACAACTTGGGTAGATTTTATTTATTTATTTTTATTTTTCTTTATATGTGTGGCATCCCCAAAGGGGTGTTACAGGAGTAGCATCAAATGTTGGAGAAATTGGCGAGGTAACCAAAAGTGGCAGATGTTATGGGGAAAAGGAATCAATTTAGAAGGATAAAGTAGGAAAGACTAAGGAAGATGCTTATTCTATGAAGAAGAAGAAGAAGAAGAAAAAGAAGAAGATAATGAAGTAGAGTGAGTTTGATGTCGTGGAACAATTGAAGAAAACGCTAGCAAGGATCTCACTCTTATCACAAATTCTTACCTTGGAACCACATCGAAGAGTACTACAAAGAATACTAAGTGAATCTTATGTCAAGCCCGATGTCACTCCCGAAGGAGTGATTAGCTTGGTGGATCCAGTAAAGTGTGTCAACATGATCTCTTTTTTCAAAAGACGAAGTTGTTTCGAATACAGGGTGTGGTCGTAAAGTGCTACATATTACCTTAAAGTACAAAGGGTTTATGATTGCAAAAGTACTTATAGATGGAGCTTTAACATTAAATGTAATTCCAATGTCTATACTAGAGGAATTGAACATGGGGGAAGCTGATTTAGAATCCAAGGAGATGATTGTGCAAACTTTTGATGGGAAAAAAAAAGAGGAATTTTGGGGAAAATAACTTTGCCAGTTGAAATTGGGCCAAGTTGCTTTCATGTTTTCTTTTAGGTCATGAATATTCAGCCATCATATACAATGCTTTTGGGAAGGTCATGGATCTATGAGGCTAGAATGGTCCCGTCAACCTTGCATCAGTGTCTGAAGTATATTCAGAATGGATTTGTAATCACTATTCATAGAGTAGAAGTGATTATATTGTCAAAACTAGTTTTGGTACCTTGTGTGAAAAATATAGAGCAAGTTGAGGGTGATTCCTTACATATTTTTGAGGTTTTGAAGGAGAAATCGAGAAAGAATGAGACATCAGTGCATAATGTTAATGAAATGGTGACCCATATTATGGCAAAAAGTGGATATCAGAAAGGAAGAGGCTTATGGGCAAAACTTCAAGGGGCCCCACAACCAATTAAAGTGTTTGAAAGTGAAAGAAGGTATAGATTAGGGTACGAGCTGTAACATCCCGAGAAAAATGTTAGGCTTGTAAATGGTTACAGAGGTGGCCTAATACTTGCTTGACATGTTAGTTTAGTTTTGTGGCAAAGTGAGTCAATTTAGGCACTTTGTTACAACACAGAAGTTAAAAATAGCTTAAAATGACTCAAAAAGTAACATAAATTGATAAGTTAAGGAAAACAAGTATAGATAAATTGTTTCTAAGTCACAAATAAGTTAAATAAGGTGCAGTTAAAATTTGAGAACAATCAGAGTCAGTTTGGTATTTTTAGGCATACTGGTTGTGCTTTTAATGTCGGATTGACCCCTAGTAAATATGGAAAAATAGATAAATGATAAAACATAATTTTTAATAAATCTTAGGATTTAATTTGAAGTTGTTGGAAGTTGAGAAACTTGATTTGGTGAGATCTAAGTGTTCTTAACATATCAAGAAGTTATAACAAAATGTCAAAATGATAAGTTTGCCCTTGTCTTTATCTTATTTCTCTCTTTTCTCTCATTCTCTCTACTGAAGAGAGAAAAACAAAAAATAGAAGGAGAGAAAGGGGGAAGGAACCAAAAGGGAGAAAGAAGAAGGGAAAGATGAGGAAAACCAAAGGGAACTAGAAGATCAAGAGCAAGACTTCAAGGATCAAGTGCCAACAAGATGTAAGGGGTTTATATTCATACTCTCCCTTTTTGTTTATATTTGATGGCTTAGGGTTCTTGGATGGAAATAGGGGTTTGGATAGCCAAATCCATGTTCTTGGCTTGGTTCTTGATTCCAAGGACTAGGTTAGGATATTTGTAGCTTAGTGTAACACCCCCCTCAGGGCATCACATTTCTAACTACCAACTCCTAATCTGAAAATCAGTATATAAAAGGTTTGAGTTATAAAAGGTGAAAATACTGACCTTTTATCAAAAACAGAAACATAAACTTACTAAAATCCATAAGTATTACTGAAAATATATTTAAACTGATTAATATACAATATTGACACCAATTAATATTTAACAATTTAAAGAGAAATATAAAACTAACAGACTCTTTTTTTTAACAGTAGCAAACCCCATCACGGGTCCTACTTAATAGCACGGTACAACACTAACGAGAAAACTTAACATACTTATTCCTTCTTGTATCCATCTTGATGCATCAGACATTTGTTCCTTGTCAACACTGCACGCTATCAAATCTGGAATAGTCATTCTCTGATATTGTCTCCGATCTCAGAGTATTTATCACCCGTATGTCTAAGACAACTCGTTCCATCTACTATTCAATTTTAATAATACAAACACAGCAAAACAATATAACAAAGAGGTGAGATCACCTACGCCAATACCAACATGATAGCATAGGGATAACATAAATAGCATACCACACAGATATGTCATACCATAATTCCAATAATGCACTCAACATTAATTAATTATCATCATCCAAATATTTATCAATTCAAATATCATTCCATATTCACGATGATGTCCTCAACAATATCCAAATATTCATCAATTCAAATCATACGATAATAACAATAATAGCATCAACATTATTTATCATCATCATCATCCAGTATTTCTCAACAGAACAATTATCATAGCCAATATTCCTTAATTAATATATCACATTGATATAAATGCTCAGTTTCATGCATGCACACATAGACTCAATGTCCTACTCCATGGAGCTAATACTCAATTCGGAGAAGTCGATCGAAAAGATCTGTCAGTACCACGTGCTATAATTCTCATTTTGATTTTGCACATCTAGCATATACACGACAGTCTTTATCAGATCATGATTAAGAATAGTGTCTCGGTCAGGATCATCGGTGCGTTGCATCGGTCTAACCTACGGGAAGAAGCGCGACCAACCACCCATGTAAGCAACTCGCACCCCGATGCCCCCAAGATCAACAAGTGACTTACACTACGCATATCACACCCACTCAAGAGGTGTACGTCTCTCCTAGGCAAATAGCCTCATACAGTCCATTGGACCTTTCCAATGCATGTTCAATGCACCAATGCCAATCATAGGCAAAAATTCATCATTTTCTTATATAATGTTCATACACTAGTTCATGCATATAAAATGCATCAATGCCAATCACAGCCAAAATTCACCATTTCTAATGCATGTTCAATGCACCAATGCCAATCACAGACAAAATTCACAATTTCATATTTAGGGTCCACACATTGGCCCAATAGTATCTTTACTATATTTTTCATTGCGAAATCATATTATCGCATTTTCATAGTCACAAAACACTTTTGTCGTGTTTTCACAATTGCGCAACATTTCCATTACGTTTTCACAATTCCACAACACTTCTGTTGCATTTTCAAATTACGTATTGATTTTACAACGTTTTCTCAATCACGTAAAAATATTTACACGTTTCTCAAATCGCGTAGCGATTTTCCACTATTTTCACAATCACGTAACTTAAAAATCATTCTTTTAAGTCGCGTAAACCATTTTCCACCATTTTCAAAATCACGTAAAAATATTCTCTCATTATTCAATCACGTAGTGATTTTTCAACAGTATTTTCAATAGCGTAAAATATTTAAACGTTTTCCAAATCGCGTAGAAATATTTTAACATTTTTCAAATTGCGTAGCTTAAAAATCACGTTTTTAAGATACGTAAAATATTTTTCACCATTTTACAACCACATAAAATATTTCTCAATATTCCAAACATTATTTTGGACTTCCAAACAATTCAACATCATTTTTCCATTACGAAAAATATTTCTCAACCTTCAAAAATTCCATTTCAACCTTTCTCAAAATAATATGGCTACTCACATTATTTTCCACATTTTCTTACTCAAGAAAATCCTTTTTACAACAAATTCCACAAATTTACAATTCTATTGAATTAAATCAATGTTTCTCACTTTAAAAATTACTAAAGCTCTCCAAAACCCAAAGGATGAGTTACACGTTAGAAAATATCAAATCACTATTATATTCTCCATTTTTCTCAAATCAATTCTAAAATCAATTCTCTTCAAAATAAATTGAGGTTCAAACACTTTCAACCTCTCTTTTCCATTTTCATACGAAAACCCCATTTTCTTAAGTGTTAAAACACTCTGATTCCCTTTTCAATTTCCTTTTACTAAATCAAACTATATTTCTACTTTGTTTCCATAACATCAAAGCATTACAAGCCTTCAAAAACGTGGACATGACTATTGAAATCATCAAAACATTTTTCCTTCTAAGTCAATATGGTTTTACACAAACAAAACTATTAAAAATTCTTCACAAAAACCATGAGCACTTGGTCTTTGAAATCAAATCATTTGTTAATTTTTCATTTTCACTTTCTTTGCAAATCCTTAAAATCAACATTGCTCTTTTCATCTAAAACTCATGATTAGTAAAATACTTAGAACCTTTTTGTTCAAAAACACCCTTGAGGTCGTGCCTCTATGGTTCTTTGGAACCAAAATTGTTTTTCTTTTTATCATTACATCATGACATACATATACATATTTCATCATAAATACCACAAGCATGCCATAATCAAAGCAATAGATCATGCAAATCATACCAAGCATAGGCAAATAATCAAAGCACATAAACATACACAAATAATTACATGACCATGGATATGAATCCTCACATGGATTCACCATCCATCAAATACAAAACCATCTCTCACCACCATACTTGGTTGGTGAGATGAATCTCCCTCTTACCTCTTGAAGATCCTCAAAAGCTCCTTGTTTTGCTTCTTTTTCCAAGTCCTTCACCACCAAAAGTTTCTTAAATACACAACAAAACACAAGTTTATTAGTATATTAAGTTTGAACTAGGGGAACCATGGATCAAACATGGCTTAGAACTTTAAATATAAGATTTTAGAAAAGAATATCAAGAACTTCACCATTTATCCTTCAAACTTGTTCTTAGGAAAAGTATTTGAAGATGGATGATTTAGAGAAAGTCTCCAACATGAAAGTTGTTTAGAATATCATGTAGATTCAAGATCTATGGTTTGATGAAATTAAAAGAGATTGGATGGTGATTTTGGGTGATATGGCCGAAATTTCTCTTGAAGAACAAGGATGAATTTTTTTATTTTTGTGAAAGAAAGACTTCTTAGACTTGGTTAAGGTAAAGAATGAAGTGAAAACACTTAGTTTTCCTTCCACCAATTTCGTAGAGCTCCTTGGAAAATCCCTAAAAAATCATAAACAAATGTTACAATCAATAACAAGTGTAGGAATTGTTAAACCATGGTTCAAGCATGGCTTAGAAAATCAAAACTAAAAGATTGGATGAAGAAATATGAACTTTACCCTTTATGATAGAAACTTGAAGCTTGGATTTGAAGCTCAAGATGAATGATTTTGTGAAAACTCATAACTAGAGATGTTCTTAGAATGAGGTAAGGATTCAAGAAATTAGGTTGTATGAAATTTTTGAATGATGGAGGGTATTCTTAGGTGTCATGGCCGAAACTTGCTTGGAGAAGAAGGAGAGAAAATTTTCTAAGAGCTTAGGCTTTTTGGAATGATCAAGAATGATCAATAATGAGTGATAATGGTCATAGACATTTTGCTATGGCCTTAGGACACCAAAACCGTAGCCCCCCCTTCATGCATTCTCCTAAGAGTACAAAATGATCAATAATGATGCATAATTGACCAAGACATCTAATAATGTCTTCAAACTTTTTCCTTAAGCTCCTAAACAACACAAAAATCGTCCCCCCTCCATGCATTATGCATTCATAAAGTTGTCATCTTTTCTAGCCACCATTTAGAGCAATTTAAGCCATTGATTAGATCAATGGTTAGGATTAAGGTAGACTTTTGATTAGAAAACTTAATCTAGGTCATTAGATCTTTCCTCTTTGAAATCGTAGTCATTAGATGTATCTCTAAAAATGAAGGGTCAAGATTACTCCTTCTTACTTTCAATCCAAGGGTCATAATTAGTCATAGCCATTTTAGAAGACCAAATCTCCACCATTGATTAAATCCAAATCCAATGGTCATGCATGATCCATCTCCACTGTTGATTAAATCCTAATCCAACGGTCACAAATGGTCCTAACCACTTTGTAAGATCAAATCTCCACCCTTGATTAATTCTTCATCCAATGGTTATAAATGGTCATAGCTATTTTATTAGACTAATCCTACACCGTTGATATCAAAGTCTTCAATATTAGACTTGCTTCCTATTGGCCCGTCAAAAGCATTATACTTGCTTCCTATTGGTCCGTCAAAAGTTATCATAACCACTATTGTTGACTTAAGCAGTATAATTTCTATTTTTATCTACTATAACCCCACGAAAGAATATATTTATTGTATTTTTATTGCCCGATAATTAAATACAGTACAAAACATAGTACAATAAAATTTTCTAAAACTGTTTCCAGATTCAGGTTTAGTAAGATCCCCTGTCTTCGTCTCAACAGTACGAATTTTTCTATGCGCAGAAAAATTTTCACGTTTTGAGACTCACCTCGGGCCCACGTAGGACCACTGGGGGCCACAAACAGTCCAAAAACGATCAAAGAAATATAAAAAATTATAATCATCCAGAAAAATCACAAATATTAGAAAACATACAAATATCAAATCAGATTACGTAAAATAATTAAGACTTAACAGTAATAATTAAATTACGTAAAATTTTCCCTGGCCCAAAAATTATTATTTTCTTAACACGGAGTAAATCACTCAAAACGATCAAATACGCTGACGAAATACTCAAAATAATTTTACAACACACAGAAATCACTAAATAGTAGAATTTTGTTAACTATCAAAATTACTGTCAACTATTTAGGAAATTTGGGGTGTTACACTTAGTAAATGTAAGATGGCTATTTATGACTCAAGATCAACCATTAGAGTTCATAGATATTGAATTTGGAAAATGGTTGGAGTTATGTGATTTGGATGTAAATCCATGCCTAAGTTAATCAATAGGTTGTAAAAGAGTTACAAGTAGTGGTGACACCTGAGTGTTTCATAAAAGTGTTAGTTATCCAAGTAGTGGACATTGCTGGGCAAGCCCAGTAGAGTGGTGACACTGAAGTGTTTCATAAAAAGATTAATTATTCGCGTAGTGGACGCTACCGGGCAAGCCCAGTAGAGAGGTGACACCAGGGTGTTACATAAAAAGATTAATATGTCCTATATTAGACTATGAATGAGTTATGTTTTTTGCTAGACGAAGGAAGAGATAGGATGTTGTGGAAATAGTACATAAAACAGTCCACTCATCATCAAGTTTGTGTGTTGGGACATTCCACACATTACCAGGTAGTCTAAGGGCTATTTAGCCTATTCTACATAGTTAAGTACAAAAGAATAAAATTCCTAAGTGATATTTGTTCAGTACTTTTATCATGGTATTGAATAACTAGAAAAGAGAAGTTAATATAGTATGCCTACTTTAAAGAGCAAAGATGAGGCAAGAAAAGACTTTTCATATTTTACAATTGTGTAGACATTTGTTTAATATCAATAGCAAGATATGAGTTATAGTTTGTAAATGAACTCTTGTATATATTTGTATTAGTGCCATAAGTTATATATATTATTGAGAAATTTTTATGTTCTCACCCCTTTATGTTTCATGGTTAGCATATCAAGGCCCTAAAAAGGGTAAGAAGATGAAGATAACAGAAGAACTAGAATAGTTTAGTTTATGCTTGTAGTTCAAAGCTTATGTAATTATTTATATTTGCTTTGAGAATGTAAGAATTGTATATTTATATATGTATGACTTTTAGATATGGCTCTCCATAATTATTTGTTTAAATGTTATGGATTAATGGATGATTAAGTTAAAAGTAGCACGACTGATACTGCTTATCCAAATATATGTCAGATATACTAAGGTACAAATATTAGGTTATTACATTGTGGTATCAGAGTAGTTCATCTTGTTGGGTCGGGGTATAGATTGACTGTGCTTAGGCATAAGTAGTAGTTTAGCAGAGTGTTGTGCATTCTTGTATCTCATTGAGAGATATCTAAATAGAGAATTACATGACTAGCCTTAGGTATGGATGCTAATGGCTACTGTCACACGGTTACATGATATTGAGCTTAGCTAACTCAATATGTATTGTACTGCTGTACAAGAAACTATGGCAACTACCGAGTGAACCCATGAGATTGGGAGACTGGTAAAAGAAGAGATCTTTGAGGTCATGGCATGCGCTGATGGACAAAAGGTGACCTTTGCTTCTTATGAGTTAGTAGATGAAGGTGAAAGTTGATGAGTTGAAGATGAGAGGTTACTAGAGATGGTCAGTACTCGAATCACCTGGAAGGTGTTTAGAGTTACTTTCTTAGACAGGTATGATTCCCTTGTATTGAGATAGCAAAAGAATTAAAATTTTTGAGGCTTAACAAGAGAATATAGGTGTGTGACGAGCGCCGAACTCAGTCAAAATTATAACCGAAGTTATTAACTAAGTTTGCAGTATAGTGAACAACACCGGATTGTCTCCTCAAGGATCGTAAATGCAATTTTATCAAATTAAGTTAAGTTAGAAAGGGGGGGTTTTGATTGTTCAAGGATTACAATGACAAGATCTGAAGAAAAATAACAATTAAAAGAACAGTCAATTCAGAAATCTATCCGAGATTGGGTGGATTCAATCATAGACCTTTCAACAAACACCTGAAATACATTTGAATGGTTAACTTGGATCTAACCGAGATCTCTGCATCGAGATCCGAATTCATACTAGACAATCGTCGAATTCAATTGACAAGTGATAAACACAAATCTGCAATCGCACCATTCATGTAAATATAATATATGTCAATTTAAGCACCGAATTCAATTAACCTAGGCACAAATCAGTAACCTAACCTCTTCAATTACGTGATTAGTTTAGATCAATCAGTTCTAAGTTTCATCACAAATCTCAATCTTCGAGTTATGTGATTAATTCAGATCAATCAGTTCTAAATTTCATCACAATACTTAATCTTAAACCAAGATCAAATCGGATCAAACATAAACAGAATCACCATTCATGCATTCAAGATCAAGAGAACAGAAGAAGAAGAGAAGAGGAATTCAAATATAAATCAAATACATTACATAACCAAGGTCTCAAGAATCCAAGCCACAATCTCTTCAAGAGTCCGAATTGACTAGAAGTGACTTAGCTCTCCATTACAATGAAGGAAAAATATACAAGAACTATGAAAAGCTATCTCTAACACCAAGTGTGTGTTGTTCCTAGAGCTCTCCACATGCTTCCTTTTATAAAGGATTCGGAGTAGTAGTAGATGGGTAGATGGGATTAGTAGGTGGATGAGTAGGTGGATGAGTAGGTGGGTGAGTAGGTGAGCTACCTTGTCTCTGAAATTCTTTATTGCTGAACTCATTGATTTCGTCATTTCTGAGCCAAGTGGTCTTCATGAAAGTTCTAGGAAATTGTCTAAGCTTTCCAATGGCTCTAGAAACACCCAAAAATTCGTCCTACAGCCCAAGATATGTCTCAATTACTACAGACTGTTCAGGACCAGTTTCAGCACCTCTATTTTGACTTTCAGACCCAATATCTCCATCAAGGAGCCCGAATCAAGTTTTGTGCTTGACATGAAAGTTGTACATATGGGTCTTAACTTTCAGATTACAAATTTTCAGCCCATTTTATATGCCCAAACTCGAATTATGTTCTGGTTACTACACACTATTCGGGTTCCAGTCACAAATCCCGTATTCTGATTTCCATGCCTAATTAGCTCCACTAGATGTCTGAAATTGACTTTGAGCTCTTCATCAAAGTTGTAGAGCTCTCTCTTATCTTTCCTACAAGGTAAAATTCATAATTATCAGACATTTAGAACTCAAGATATGGCTAAAATACAGAAACAGTGTAAGACCTGAATAATGCTGAAAAAATCAATTAAGTCCGATTCGAGTTCAAACTTACAAAACATAATCAAATTCAGTCAATTAAGTACATGAAGAGTGTAAATAACTAAACATAAGGGTTTCTTAATGAATAAAATATGTGATTATCAGTGTGCATCAGTATGTAGAACAATTCAAAGAATATCTTAAGATCTCTTCTTATTTTATGAGTCATCCAGATAAAGATTGGAAGTGAGTAAAATTAGAAGTAGGACTTGGAGAGGGCATTAGAAGAGTTGTAAAGCAAAAAGAGATTAAGAACTTCTTCGCTCTAGTCAGTGAATGTAGAGTTGTAGAAAAAGATAATCTTAGAGCCACAACGGAACAAGAGTTAGAAAGTTCCTTAAAGAGGAAAAGATCAGATGTTGAGATTAGTGAGGGTGCCTCTTAGTCTTAATTTTTATTAGACAAAGGAAAACAAGTTCAAGTGGAAGCTTCGGGTGACAATAAGTATATATAGGGTGTTCTTAGTCGAATAACCCTAAAGGAAAAAGGTAAATCAGACTCCAAGGTACCAAGATGTGCTATGTGAGGAAGATGCATGGGAGTGGACCATTTTTGGTGGGCAAATATGTGTGCTTCTTACGTATATAATTAGAGTGGTGTAGCAGAAGCAACGAAATCTTCCAATTTGGTATAAGGTAAAAACACATGTAAAGAGAAATCTTTTAAGATGTATATAAGAAAAGTATATATTTACCTTGTAAATCATGTTGGTTTACTTTATCAATCTAGTTTGTTTACCTTGTTGGTATGGTTTGGTTGTTTTAGAGACAAAAGATGTTATGTTCTTGTTTAGTTAAAGTGTAAGACTGTGCTTAAGTTATAAGCAGTTGAACAAAGAGACTATCGAGAATAATTGTCTTTGTCTAGAAAGGATGATCAGGTGGATTAGTTGAGAGAAGGTTTGGTTTTTCTCATGAGGTAATCTAAGATCTAGTTGTCATAGAATCCAAATTATGAAGAGTAGATCTCTAAGAATTTTTCTAGAATGACGAAAGGACATGAAGAGTATGTTAAGAGTAATTTTGGAAAACTTTTGAAAAAGAAAGTGGTTATGTGCTAAGTTAGCCAAGAGTTAGTTTTAGGTTACAAGTGGTACAATTTAAGGGCTATGTAATTTCTCAAAAAGTGAAAATTACAAAGGACCCTAGCAAAGTTTAAGCTGAAGTGACGGGACCAAGATGTGCAAGAGTTAACATAGGAAAAAACTTAGTTAAATTGGCCAAATAATATGTTATACTTATGGCTGACCAGAACACTTTTAAATAAGTGTGCACAGAAACAGGGAGCAGTGCTGAACCTCAAAGTCTAAGTTAAAGTAAGAGTTTATACTCTAAGTAGTAAGGAGGCGACTTAGACTCCCAATCTTGTATGAGGTAAAGTCATAGTTATTGATGATCTCTAGGTTGTAAAGTAGGATTCAGGAGCATTCTCACTCCTTGATTTCATATGAGTATGGAAAAAGATTTAATTTATCTATGTTGAGTTTTCCCATGTTTCGTCATTGTCTACATCAACAGGAAAGCTAGTCACAACCTCCTTAGTAAGTTTGGATTGTAGTGTAAAGTTAAAGATAAGATTTCCTTTGAAGAATCTTATTAGTTTATCTCTTTTAACATGGATGTTAGATTAGACATAGTTTTGAATTTATCAAATAAAACATTGAGGTTTATATCTGATGATTCTTTTGTACCTATTTCTTTAGAGTCTATGTTTTGAGAGTTAAATAAAGGAACAACTTCTGAGTAGCGGGGATTTAAGGATATGTTTCCTTTTCTCCTTATATATGTAAGTTGAATAAGTCTTAAGGAATATACCTGTGATAAGAAGACATCCAAAATAAATTCCTAGAAAGAGGAATGAGTACCACCTAAGAGAGAAGCAGAACTCTTTACAAGTATGATACGAGTTAAGCTAGTAGATGGTTTGAGGTGATCAGTGATCTTATAAGTTAGCATCACTTGTTTGATCAGAAAAAACTAAACATAAGGCAAAGATGATGGATGGAATGCTAAGCAAAACTTGGTTATGATGAAAGGATCATAACTTTGAGTTAGAGTATCATCTGGGTAAAGTTACTGCAACAACTCAACAGCTAATGCACTAGGTAAGAAATTCCTGCATGTATCTCAAATGAGGGTTCAAGATAGAGTGAACTTCTCGAGAGTTTTAGGAAATTGAGTCTAACGGTGTTTGTAGTACCACATAGTCTCATAGTGAGTAGAGTGAGCATAATAAATAACTTAAGGACTTAAATCTTAGGAACTCAAAAAGAGAAGGAAACTCTAAGGAACATAAGTGAGCATATCCTCTAAGAAACCCGAAAGGATTTTGTTATGACTAAGAAAGGAATGACAAAGTTTAGAGATGAATTTTGTGTTCTAAGAGAGTCAAGGATCAAAGGAAGGGATTTTAGAGGAAGCTCGCAAGAGAAAGTGTATCATCAATCTAGAGACTACTAAGATGTATTAAGACCTTCGGAATATATTTGGTAGCCTAAAAGGAAAGAGAACATAGCAGAATAGGTGTCCAGGTGCCTTTTTTTCAGAGGTTAGTAAAGGGTGAAGTTGGCACCAAAGGAACCTTTTTGGGAGTTTAAGTCCTATATAAAATAAGATTACCTAGAGTTGTGGCAAGAGAAAAGTAATTTTGAGGACAATTTCTTTTTTAAAAGGATGGGAGAAATGTAACATCCTGAGAAACATGTCAGGCTTGTAAATGGTTACAGAGGTAGCCTAATACTTGCTTGACATGCTAGTTTAGTTTTATGGCAAACTGAGTGAATCTAGGTACTTTGTTGCAACACAGAAGTTGAAAAGTAGCTTAAAATGACTCAAATAGTAGCATAAATTGCTATGTTGAGGAAAACAAATATGGATAACTTGTTTATAAGTCACAAATAAGTTAAATGAGGTGCAATTAAAATTTGACAACAATTGGAGTTAGTTTGGTATTTTTAGGCATACTGGTTGTGCTTTTAATGTCAGATTGACCCCCCAATAGATACGAAAAAATAGAGAAATGGTGAAACATAATTTTTAATGAATCTTAAGATTTATTTCAAATATGTTAGAAGTTAGAAAACTTGATTTGGTGAGATATAAGTGTTCTTAATAGATCAAGAAGTTACATCAAAATGTCAAAATAACAAGTTTGCCCTTGTCTCTATCTTATTTCTCTTTTTTCTCTCATTCTCTTGGCTGAAAGACAAAAAAACAGAAAAGAAAAGGAGAGAAAGGGGAGAGGAATCGAAAGGGATAAAGAAGAAAGGAAAGAGGAGGAAAGTCAAAATGAACTAGAAGTTCAAGAGCAAGGCTTCAAAGATCAAGTGTCTACAAGATGTAAAGGGTTTCTATTCATCCTCTCCCTTTTTGCTCATATTTGATTACTTAGGGTTCTTGGATGAAAATAGGGGTTTGGATAGTCAAATCCATGTTCTTGGCTTGGTTCTTGATTCCAATGACTAGGTTAGGATATTTGTAGCTTAGTAAATGTAAGATGGCCATTTATGGCTCAAGATCAACCGTTAGAGTTCATAGATGTTGAATTTGAAAAATGGTTGGAGTTATGTGGTTTTGGACCTAAATCCATGCCTAAGTGAATCAATAGGTTGTAAAAGAGTTATAACAAGTTTAGAGGTCTAGATTGGTGTCAGAAATCACATAGAAACTGATCTTGAATAATTGGAAGTGAGAATTTTTCCAAAGGAACAATTCTTGACACGGGCCATGTCTAGAGACACAACCCCCCGAGGTTTGGCTCTGTTATGCATAATTTCACGGGTTTAAACGAGGCATTTTGAACAGCCTATGGTTTTAGTTGCATAGCTTGAGCTATAGACATCGTATTGACCTGATTCAAGTGGCAATTGAAAGCTAAGACGTAAGGCTTTATGTGGTAAAAATTTTAAAAATTTAGAGCAAGCCAATCAGTACTAGTTTTTGTTTGAATCAGAGGCAGATTCTGCAGAAACATTCTGGTAGCCAGTAAACTAGATTGCATAATTTCTTGCTCCAATATCGTATTGACTTGAGATCAGTGGCATTTTGAAGCTAAGATGTAAGGCTTCTTGATTGTAAAATTTTATAATTTTACCGCTTTTAGTTTATTCCTAGTTTTAGTTTAAAGTCTGGTCAGATTCTAGAAAAATAGTGAACGCACTATTTTAGCTTCTGCAAAATATCGCATAACTTTGGCTACACCTAGCCAAATGAGATGAGGTTTGTGGCATTTCAAAGATATGAGAGAAATCTATATGCTCATAAAATTTTAGAATTTTAGAAGTTATGATGCATATTTAGTGCAATCTTAAAAATTAGTCTTTTTAGGCAAGATTTTGAAGTGTTTTGGGATTGAACAGGTAGAGAGGGACATGACCCACTCCATGTCTTTGGTCATGTTCGTCAAATTGACATGCTAGAGAAGGACACGAACCCCCTTATGTCTGAGGACACTGGTCGTGTCACTTAGTTTCTTTATGTTTAGCCTTTTCTAGGAAACAATTGAGTATCATAAGGCCTAGCTGGCAAGAGGTAAGTGTCATAGGGCCTAGCTAGAAAGAGTTGAGTGTCATGGGGCCTAGTTAGCAAGAGTTAAGTTAGAGCTAGTAGATTGACTCTCTTATACAATAAAGTTGAATCATAGTTCATCACAATTCCTAACTAAGGGAGTAAGGCAAGCCCCTTGACCTTGCAAAGGAGTAAGAAAAGAACTTTGCTAAAGGTGGGGTTATGATTAGTTATCCAAGTAGTGAACATTACTGGGCAAGTTCAGTAGAGTGGTGATACTGAAGTGTTTCATAAAATGATTAGTTATCCAAGTAGTGAATATTGCAGGGCAAGCCTAGTAGAGTGGTGACATCAAAGTGTTTCATAAAAGGATTAGTTGTCCAAGTAGCGAACATTATCGGGCAAGCCCAGTAGAGTGGTGACACCAGAGTGTGTCGGGCAAGCCTAGTAGAGTGGTGACACCAAAGTGTTTCATAAAAGTATTAGTTATCCAAGTAGTGGACATTATCGGGTAAGCCCAGTAGAGTGGTGACACCGGAGTGTTTTATAAAAGGATTAGTTATCTGAGTAGTGGACACTGCTGGGCTAGCCCGGTGAGAGGTGACACTGAGGTGTTACATAAAAGGATTAATATGTCCTATGCTAGGCTATCGATGAGTTATGTCCTTTGCTAGGCGAAGAAAGAGATAGGATGTTGTAGAAGTAGTACATGAAATAGTCTACTCATCATCAGATGGGATGTTGTAGAAATAGTACATGGAACAGTCCACCCATCATCAGGTTTGTGTGTTAGGACATTCCACACATTACCAAGTAGTCTCAGGGCTATTTAGCCTATTCTACATAGATAAGTACAAAAGAATGAAATTCCTAAGTGATATTTATTCAGTACTTTTATCATGGTATTGAATAACTAGAACAGAGAAGTTAATATAGTATGCCTACTTTAAAGAGCAAAGATGAGGCAAGAAAAGACATTTGATATATATTTATATTAGTGTCATGATATATATATATATATATATATATATATATATATATATTCTTGAGAAATTTTTGTATTCTCACCCCCTTATGTTTCATGGTTAGCATATCAAGGTCCTAAAAAGGGTAAGAAGATGAAGATAACAGAAGAATTAGAAGAATTTAGTTTATGCTTTTAGTTCAAAGCTTATGTAATTATTTATATTTGCTTTGAGAATGTAAAAGTTATATATTTATGTATGACTTTTAGATATGGCTCTCCAGAATTATTTGTTTAAATGTTACAGATTAATGGATGATTAAATTTAAAGTAGCATAACTTATACTGCTTATCCAGGTATATATCAGATATACTAAGGTACATATATTAGGTGTAACACCCTAAACTTCCTAAATATAAGATAGTAATTTTGACAGTTAATAGAATTCTATTGTTTAGTAATTTTTGTATACTGTAAAATTATTTTGAACATTCCGTCAGTATATTTGATCATTTTGTGTGATTTACTCTGTGTCAGGAAAATAATAATTTTCGGGTCGGGAAAAATTTTACGTAATTTAATTATTACTGTTAAGTCTTAATTATTTTACATAATCTGATTTGATATTTGTGCATTTTCTAATTTTGTGATTTTTTGTGTAATTATGAAATATTTATATTACTCTATTTAATTTAGTGTTATTCGTGGGCTGTCCTGTGGGCCCAAGGAGGTCGTATGTGGGCCCCATGTGAGTCCAGAAAGGTAAAAAAAATTTTGTTGTCAGGAAAATTCGTGTTGTTGAGACGAAAAAAATTTTCTTTTACTGTGTTTTACACTGCATTTAATTATCGGGTGATAAAAATACAGTAAAAATATTATTCGAAGAGTAATAGCAGATACAAAAATAAATATTGTACTACGAAGTCAACATTAGTGGCTTGGATATCTACCATTGATGTAATCAACGGTGGAGACTTGATCTTGATTTAATCAACGGTTGAGATTTGGTCTTATAAAGTGGCTAGGACCATTTATAGCCCTTGGATGTAAAGTTTAAAGGAGTAATCTTGACCCTTCATTTTGGAGACACATCTAATGGCTAGGATTTCATGGAGAAAAGATCCAATGGCCTAAATTAAGTCTTCTATCTAAGCCTAAACCTAGAAGCTACATTAAATCCTAACCATTGATCTAATCAATGGTTAAGATTGCTTAAAATGGTAGCTAGGAGATTTGTTGCATTTTGAAGAATGCATGGAGAGGGGGGGACGGTTTGGTGCTGCATTTAGGAGCTAAAGCAACTTTGGAAGACCATAATTGATCACCTTTGGTCATTATTGAATCATTCTTCATCTTTCCTAAAGCAAGACTTAGAAAAAATTTTCTCTCCATTTCTCTCCAAGCTTAGTTTCGGCCAAGCACTCCAAAACAGCCTTCCATCACTTTTTAATTTCAAACAACCATATTTCTTGAATCTTTACCTTATTCTAAGACACTTTGTAGTTTACACCAAGTCCTAAATCTTTTATCTTCAAGGAGTTTTTCCAAGAACAAGTTCTAGGGTTCTTAAGGTGAAGTTATGGAAAACTTCATTTCTTCTCTTCTTTTTCATGTTCTAAACCATGTTTGATCCATGATTCCTCTTATTCAAGCTTAATATGCTAATTTCTTTGTATTTGTTTTATGTTCAAGAGATTTTTGTTGGTGGAGATCTTGTTCAAAATACAAAGCAAGGAGCTTTTTGTGGTTCTTCAAGAGGTAAGAGGGAGATCCATCTCACCAACCAAGCATGGTGGTGAGAGATGGTTTTATATTTGATGGATGGTGAATCCATGTGAGGATTCATATCCATGGTCATATAATAATTTGTGTGTGTTTATGTGCTTTGATTATTTGCCTATGCTTGATATGCTTTGCATGATTTTATAACTTATATGATATGCTTATGATATGCATGATGAAGATATGTTGAATATATTATGATGGATGTATGATAAAGCAAGAAATTTTGGCTCCAATGGCCAAGGGGAGGCTACGGTTTTGACCCCCAAGAATTAGGGTTTTATGTTAAAAATTTTCAAAAACAAGGAAATTGATTTGTTTAAAGAAACTATGAAGTGGAGAAAATTATTTTTGGTTTCAAAGACCATGGTGAATTTCGGCTTTATCACCTCAAAATAGGTGTTCACAAATTAATATTTTCATGAATGGTAAAATTGGATGTTTAGAAAAGCTAGGAAAATAAACAAATGGTTTGTTTTCAAAGAACTTTAGTTCACGATTTTGGTGAGAAGTTTTAATGGTTTTGTTTGTGTAAAAATCAAGAATGGAACTTATTTGATTTAGAAGGAAAAATACAAGAATGTTTTCAATAGTCATGTCCACGATTTTGAAGACTTGAAATGCCTTGGTTTTGTGAGAACAAAGTGATTTTTAAAATGAAAATATAACTTGATTTAATACAAGAAATTTGAAAAGGAAATCAGAGTGTTTTAACACTTGAAAAATGGAATTTTCATTTGTGAATGGAAAAGAGAGGTTGAAAGTGTTTGAACCTTAATTTATTTTAAAGAGAATTGATTTTTAGAATTGATATGGAATTATAAAGAATACATGGGAAACTTGGGATTTTCTAACGTATAACTCATTCTTTGGGTTTTGGAGAGCGTTAGTAAAATTTTAAAGTTAGAAATATTGATTTAATTCCATGAAATGGTGATTTTATGGAATAAATTGCGAAAATGATTTTCTTGAGTAAGAAAATATGGAAAATAATGTGAGAGGTCATATTATTTTGAAAAAGATTGAAATAGAATTTTTGAACGTTGAGAAATATTTTACAAAGTTAAAAAACAATGAAAAATGATTTACGTAACTTAAAAACGTGATTTTTAAGCTACGCGATTGGAAAAACGTTTAAATATTTCCACGCAAATTGAAAGATGTTAAAATATTTCTACGCAATTTGGAAAGCGTTTAAATATTTTCACATGTTTGAGATATTGTTGAAAAATCACTACGTGATTTAAAAATGGTAGAATATTTCTACGTAATTGATGAAAACGTTGAAAAATCTATATGTGATTTGAAAACATAACAGAAATGTTACAAATTTGTGAAAACGCGATAATATGATTTTTGCGATTAAATATACTGTAAAATTACTGTTGAACCAGTGGATGAACACTGTATGAGAAAATGATAATTTTACCTGTGATTGGCATTGGTGCATTTTATATGCATGAACTGGTGTATGAACATTGTATATGAATTTTGCCTATGATTGGCATTGGTGCATTGAACATGCATTGGAAAGGTCTGAAGGACTGTATGAGGCTATTTGTTTAGGAGAGACGTACACCTCTTGAGTGGGTGCGATATACGTAGTGTAAGTCACTTGTTGACCTTGGGGGCATCGGGGTGCGGGTTGCTTACATGGATGGTTGGTAGCTCTTCTTCCCGTAAGTTAGACCAATGCAACGCACTGATGATCCTGACCGAGACACTATTCTTAATCGAGATCTTGTAAAGACTGTCGTGTATATGCTAGATGTCCAAATACAAATAAGAATTATAGCACGTGATCTGAGGCATTTTGGTACTGACAAATCTTTCGGATCGACTTCTCCGAACTGAGTATTAGCTCCATAGAGTAAGAAGTTGAGTCTATGTGCGCATGCATGAAATTGAGCATTTATATCTGTATGATATATTAATTGAGGGATATTGGCTATGACAATTGTTTTGTTAAGGAATAATTAGATGATGATGATGATAATCATGTGATGGCATTACTGTAATTACTGTTACTGTATACACTGTGATGACAGCATAATTGTAATTATGGCATGATATATCTGTATGGTATACTATATGTATTATCTCTGTGCTATCATGTTGGTATTGGCATAGGTGATCTCACCTCTTTGTACATTATTTTGTACTGTATTTATAATTGTAAAGACGCCGAACAAGGGACTGTACAAGAAGGTGAAGAAGAGCAGGCTCCAGAGGAAACTGAGTTTTGATCGAATGGCATCTCGATCAAGTTTCTTTGGTTACGTGAGATTGCAGTTCCACGGTGGAGCTGGAGCGTGGAGGGCTAGTCCCAATGAGAGGGGACTAATTTATGAGGGACACCTGACAGTAAACTTTAGCAGGATATTTCATGGGGATCCGTTTTTCTCTGTAACTATTTTTGTTCATGTTGAATTTTCACTGCATATCAAGTGGCATTGGGATACTAGAAACTATGTCCCAACGGAAATCAACATAGTCTCGTCAGCCCGGACACCTGTTCATAGGGTTACGCGTCAAATCGGATTCCTACCTACTGAGGAATCTGAGGAGGACCCGTCTGAGGGTTCTGCTGCTTAGTTAGACTTGGGCGAGTCTAAACTCTGTTACAAACTATGTCTGTATATATTTAAGTATGTTATCTAGTTTTAGAGAAATGGTCTATATATAAATAATCCTGACAGTACGTTTGTAATGTATGATGATGTAAATTATGTGTGATGATGTATAATATTTTATTTTCCGCTAAGTTTATTTTATAGTTATCAAAGAAGAAAGGAAAAAATTTATAACTCATACTTTTATCACAACGTCACATTTTATAACTTGGGGGTAATTTGGGAATTAAGTAACATAAATGTGGCACCCTACGGTGGGTGTTACATTAGGTTGTTACATGAGCCTTCATTGGAAGAGAAAATGGAGCGCATGACTTTAGGAAAGAAAAATGGAAAAAGCTATGAGGAGAGGTATGTTCCCCACTTGAAAGAGACGTTTCCAGCACCATATGAGTTGATCATTTTAGAAGAAGTCTCCAAGGGTCAATTCACCATAAATTAATGGTATTCCTAAATAGTGTATATGTTCGAAGATTATGTGAAAATTTCAAGTGGGTGGAAGCGTCCTCGTATGCCAATATCACTCAGAAGGTATTCCTAAAATTTATCAGGAAGGATATCATTTTCTTGTACGTGATCCCAAAAAAAATAATCACAGATAATGCTCAGAATATTAACAGCGTAGAGGTTTGAAGATTATGTGAAGATTTCAAGATCAAACATCATAATTTAGTCTCATATAGACCTCAAATGAATGAAGCAATTAAGGTAGCAAATAAGAACACTAAGAAAATTGTTGCCAAAATGGTTGTCAATTATAAGGACTAGCATGAGATGTTATACTACGCTCTGCACGCATATCATACTAATATATAATCAAGTACTAAGGCCACACATTTTTCCTTAGTGTATGGGATGGAGGCAGTGACACTTATAGAAGTGGAGGTTCCTTCATTGAGGGTCTTGATGGAAGCAAAGTTAGAAGAATCAAAATGAGTGAAAACATAGTATGAATAATTGAATATTATTGAAGAGAAAAGACTGGCAGTCATTTGTCATAGGCAGTTGTATCATAGGAGAATGGTCAAGATTTTTAACAAGAAAGTTTACCCAAGGGAGTTTTATTCCAGGTGACCTAGTTCTTAGGAAAATCCTTCATAATCAAGAAGATGCTCGAGGAAAATAGGCGTCAAATTATGAAAGGCTTTACATTGTGAAACAAACCTATTAAGGAGGAACTTTGGTTTTAACAGATGTCCAATGCCTATAAACTCTAACGCTATGAAGAGATATTATGCCTAAAAAAATGAATGAAAGAAATGAAAAAAGGAAGAAAGCTTGTTAGACTGAAAACCCACAAAGGGCAGTCTAAGCAAAAGTTAGGGTAAGTTAAAAAAAGAATGAAAAAAGAAAAAAAAAAGAGAAGGAAGAGCCCATTAGACTGAAAACCTGCAAATGGCAATCTAAACAAAAGTTAGGGCACGTAAAATAAGTGAAATCTCAAGAGCTGTTTGGAACTCACCAAAAGGCTTACATTGGGTCAAATTGGAATGACTTATACTAGGGCAAGTTGGAATTCCAATGGCTTACACTGGGGCAAAATTCCAAAGAACAGAGCTAGAAACGACAGAAGTATCAGAGACAATGGTTACTTAGTAAATTGTCACAAGAAATCAATTGACAGGAAATCAAAGAACAAATAATGGGGGAAAAATTTCATGTGTACCCCATCATACTTTTCTCCACTTCTTTCCCCTTTACTGTACTTTTCCTCTTCTAATCTTATAGTCTGGACATTTCCTTCATCTTACCAAAGCTCGCTTTGTGTATAGTCATAATTTCATATCAATAAAGAAGTTTGTTCATTTAACAAACTTTACTTCCATTTAGGGATGCATGTTATTTACTAATTCATGTCTCAAGTAAAATAAATTTAAAGTTCAATGGTATGACAGAACAATTCTTGCTGTTAACAATCATTCAATGTTTGGTTCAAGTGGCAAGGACTTAATAGCTCCAAGCAAGGGTTCGCAACAAGGGACGATTATCTAAATTCTCAAAAGGCAGACTAAAAAGGAGAGATAAGAATGGAAAAGAGGAAAGTAAGAGGAAAAAAAAAGAAAAAAAAAAAGAAAGAAAGAAGAAGAAGACGAAGAGAAATGATGGGTAAGTAGGATCAAATTTATCAGCAAGGTCCAATGGGCGAATATATACGAACAAAGGTTTGGTTGGTTGAAGCTTTTCAAAGTCACTATCTGGTTCGGATCTTCTCCCTTTGTGAATTGCGAGTCAATATCTAGTTGACTCGTAAGTCGTTTTTCCTTTTCAAGATTTATAATCTCATATCTTGATAGTTTGCAGTGATCTTATATTCTATGGGTGATGTCTCTAGCTTAACGCAAAGCTTCACTTTTTAAAGTTCTTATGGAATTAACTAAGCCGATTTTCAAGGCCTACTGCATAAAATTTTAGGTTTAGAGGCCTTTTTTGCTTCGTTTCGGGACACAGAAGCCCACTGCCTTTTAAATTTCAGGACGCATAAGTCAACTGTCATTTAAGTTTTGAGATACAGAAACCCAATGTCTTTTAAGTTTTGGAATAGAAGCCCAATATCTTTTAAATTTCAAGACATAGAAGCTCAATGTTTTTTAAGTTTCAGGCCACAAAAGCCCAGTATCTTTTAAATTTTGGGACACATAATTCCATTGTCTTTTAAATATTGAGAACACATAAGCTCATTGTCTTTTAAGTTTTGGAACCCAGAATTCTTTGGCCCACTATCTTTGGCCCTTGACAAGATGGTGGCATCTCTGGATATATGTTGAGTTCACTATCTTTTGGTGGATTGGTGACATCTCTAGCAACAGTTGGTTAATTCGCTAATCAACATACTAATTTTCAATTAGCATCTTACCCTTGTCCATCATCCTATGCATTTTTGGATAAATTTTAAGTTCATGTCTTTACTTGTTTCATACGACAATAATATAAAAAATTACGATTATTCATAGTCTCTAATAAGAAATAAGTAAAGATAGGTAACTGTAAACATTTAATTTTATCCAAGTCGTTAAATTTTTTTAATTCAGAATAAGAAAAAAAAGAAAAAAAAGGAACAAAAAGAAAAAATACAAATAAAAATAAAAAATATTAAAGAAAAAGAAGAAAAAGAAAATTTGGGAAAAAAATAAGATAATCCAACCTTCCTATATGCATAAGTTTAACCCGATTTTGCTCAAGCCACCTACTTTGAATCCAAATCAATCTATGACCTATTAAATATGAGTCAACCTAGATCCATCACTTCCACTAAATCCATCACCCTGCTTGCATCCAAAACCCTAGCAACAACCACCTTCTTTACTACTCAAAATCCTAGCAATCTGGCACCCTCCTATTTTGCACATCAAGGACACACAATATCTACAGAATTGGTAAGTTTCCTTTATCATTTTGATTAAAAAAGTCTAACAAGATTTCTTCCTCGTTTTCTTCCAATTCAGCGAGATTCAAGAGTGTGACTCTTGTGATGTTAAATACTCAACCTAAAAGGCTCAGAAGAAGAGACAGACACTCACAGACACATAAAGACCCACACGTAGAGATACAGAGAAAACAGAGCAAAGAGGGTGAGGCAAAGATGAGGAGCCACAATCGCCGCTCCATCTAGCACGCGACCCTGTCAACCATTGTGCACCGTCAGCCACGCCACATACTAGACTCAAGAAATGCTACTAAATTCAACTCCTCCCCTGTCGTTGTCTAGCCCCATTGCGATCCACCACAGCCATGACCCACTGTCTAGATCCATCACCGAGCACCATCCAGAACCCGTGACTCATCCACACACAAGTTGTCGACCACCACAACCCATCACCCCAAATCAAACCAACCCAAGCCATCAACAGCCAGCAATGCCTGGACCTCCACGCACAACTAGTGAATCGTCACCACCATCGTCCCTGTTTTCGCCTGCAAGTTGCACCAGCGAAGGCCGTCGCACCGCCTCCACCGCAAGCCAACCTCGACTCTGTACTTTTGGCCAACTCTGCTACCACTGTGAGTGGTTTGCTTTTTAGACTATAGCCCCTTTCGTAACATTGGTCTAAGTTGTGTTTGGTTTTTAAACACTATCAGTTTTTTTTTTTTTTGTCATAAATTCTATTAGTTTTATGATAATAAGGGGTAAGTTTTAGTTTGTTTGGGGCCAAAAGTTTATCTCTGTTGGGCTAATTGCATTTTTTTTTTTATAGTTTGTACCATGTTTCATCTTTAGCTGTTTGTTCTTAATATTGATGGGCTATTACTTGTGATATAAAAAAAATTGGTTTTTAAGAACAAAGAAGGCTAACTTCTTCCTGTAACCTTTAGAAAGGCAAATAAGTAAATAATAATAAAAGAAAAAGAGAGTAAAAATCACAAAAAAGAATATATATACAAAATAAAGGAATATTAGATAAAAACGATAATAACAAAAAAAAATCAAAATCATCTTAGGTTCCCCTTGTTGGCTTTATTGAAATTTTGTTTATCCTATGATGTGTTTATGCTTATCTTACTTGCCAACATGTTTATTTTAATCATGTTGCTAACATTGTCTTTTCTTAGTTGTTGATTTTGCAATCTTTTTAAGAAAAAAAATTAAATAATTGAATTTTGTTGAGAAGAATTAAATGAGATTAGTTGAGTTGTGACAACTTATTAATCCTGTAACTTTTAGAATCATCTAAGTTATGATAACTTGATGATTTGAAATCTTTTTTTATAAATATAAAAAAATCAAATGAATTTTTAAAACAAGAAAATATTTTCAAAATTAAAAACAACAAACTCACAATCGTTTTTCAAAAGAATTACGTGGCTTTGAGTTGTCCATTGTACCAAGGGATATGTAGGCGCCCAAGTCAAGTCGAAAATTAATTTTATTTAATTTATTAGTTCTTATTTTATTTTATCTTAATTTACTTTGCTTTTATTTTATTTTATTTTATTAAAAGGGATAAAATGAATATTTAAAGATTTTAAATAGTTGCACAATTATCTTAGGGTAACCGTCTTAGAGCAGATGTATTAGAAGTGTTGTAGAGTTAAGTCTCCACCCTTTTCTATGCATAATTAGACTATCGAATATGAACTTTTGAACATATACCATTTTCCTTAGGCTTTCCAATTTTTCCTAATAAAAAAATAAAATTGATGGCGGCTCTTAAATTTTTTAATTAAGTTACTATTCCACTGTGATTATGATTGCGACAATTTCCGTAGCTTGTCTTCATTCTAGAAATTCTTGATAGTTTTTCCCGAGAGAGTTTCTAGAGTGTAGGCTCTTATATTGATTTTGGACATAATTCTATATGGTCCTTCCCAATTAGAAACTAACTTCTTGTCCTTCACATTTTTCTTCCAATGCCTGCCCTACATAATATGAGGTTACCAGGATTAAATCATCGTGGAATCACTTTAGAGTTATACCATGCAACAATCCTCTGTTTGAGGGGGGCTTCGCGAGCATGGAAATACGACGTTGTTCTTCTAACAAGTCCAATTCATGACAGACGAGATCCAGATTGGTTGCTTCAAAAAAGTTATTTCTTATCCAAGCTTGGATCCCTTTTTTCCACTAGGATCGTAACTTCAAAACCAAAGGTCAATTTAAAGGGAGCTTCTCCTGTAGAGGAATGAGGTGTGGTATGATATGCCTATTAGACATGATTGAGTTGCTCCACCCAATTCCTCTTAGCATCGTCAAGTCTCTTTTTCACCCCTCTAAGTATAACCTAGTTGGCTACTTCAGCTTGCCTGTTGGTCTTTGGGTGTTCCACTGATGTGACATTTTGCTTGATCTTGAGATCAGTTAAGAGATTCTTGAACTTCTGATTTGTGAATTGGGTTTCGTTATTTGTGACAATAGATTTGAGATTCCAAACCTGTTAATGATGTTCTTATAAGTGAACTTTTGGATTTGCGTAGAGGTGATGGTGGATAATGGTTCTGCCTCAATCCGCTTAGTAAAATAATCAATAACCACCACAAGGTACTTGATCTACCGTGTTGCTTTGGGAAAATGACCTAGGATATCTATCCCTCATTAGTATAATGGCCAAGGGACGGACATCATAGATAATTCTTCTGGTGGGGCTGCATAGATGTCTGAGTGGCATTGACATTAATCGCATTTCTAAACATGTTCTTTGCTGTCAGCTCCCATAGTAGGCCAATAGTATCCATACCTCAATGTTTTTTGTGCTAAGGACTTTCTGTCGAGTTGGTGGCGAGAGCTTCCTTCATGAATCTCGGTCAAAACGTATTTCACCTCCTTAGGTCCAAGGCACTTAAGGAGGGAAGAAGATAACCCCTGACGATACAACTAGCTGTCAAGGATGGTGTACCAAGCTACTGTTCGTACAATCTTTTGGGCTTCCTTTTGATCTTCAATTGATGAGTCATTGCGAAGGTAGGCAACTATGGGCGTCATCCAAATTTCGTCATTTTCTAGTAGGAGGACTTAATTGTTTGTAATACTAGGAGTGAGTAAGGTGTCTTGGATCACGGACCTGTTGTTTCTAGGGTTCTTGGTGCTGGCAAGCTTTGATAGGATGTCAGCTTTGGAGTTCTGCTCCTTTGGGATGTACTCTACCTTAATACTAGCAAAGCTTTCCATTAACTTCTTGACTTTGGCTAAGTACTTCTACAATAGGGGCTCCTTAGCTTGATATTCACCCAGGACTTGAGAAGTCGTCAATTATGAATCACCGCATAGGATTATATTCGTGGATCCCATATCCTCAGAGAATATTCCAACATGAGGTCGACTTCGTTTTTTAACATTACTTTGGCACTACTCCCTTTGGGATTTGAGGATCCATAAACATAGATGGTCTAGGAATGCGCTTTAGGATGGCCCGAGTCCACTGTGAGCTCAACAAAGATATCAGATAATACTTGAGCCTTTATGGCTAGTCTTGGCTCGTAAGTAATGCCGAACTCGGAGAGCTTCATTGACTAAGCAATCATTCTCTCAGCGAGATCCGACTTGTGGAGCACCTTCCAGATTGGCTAGTCAATCCTCACTATCACGGGGTGGCACTAGAAGTACAACCTCAACCTTTATGCAGTAATCAACAATGCTCACTTTTTTAATCTTTTGATAGCGAATCTCGAGGCCTTGCAAGACTTTACTGACAAAATAAATTGGTCTCTGGCCTTCTTCAGTTTCTCTTATCAAGATTGAGCTAATTGCCTCATTACTAATTGAAAGGTAGGCATAAAGTGTTTCACCGAGGTTTGATCTTGTCAAAATTAATGGTGTGGACTCCAAATTGACTAATCGCCTTTCATCTCTTGAAAGGCAGCCTCACACTCTAGGGTCCACTCAAAATTCTTCTCCTATTTTTTTTAACGTTTTGAAGAAGGAAAGAGATTTTTGAGCAGCTTTGGTGAAGAAACGTGTGAGGGTCGATATCAACCTACCAGTTGTTGCACTTCTTTCACAGACTACTAGCTGTGCATGTCGAGGATAACCTGACATTTCTCTGGGTTGGCTTCAATACCTCAGTTTGTTAACAAAAACCCTAGAAATTTTTCGGCCTATACACCAAAGGCATATTTCTCTGAGCTCAACCTCATGTTGTGCTTCCTAATTTGGGTTAACATTTCTTCTAGATCCTTGACATGGTCACCGATTTTCGGTGTCTTGACTATCATGTCGTCTATGTAGACTTTGAACACCTTACTAATCTGTTATTCAAAGACTTTGTTTATCATTCATTGGTAATTTGTCCCTATATTCTTCAATCCGAACGGTATGACGCAGTAATAATAGCTTCCCATCTCAGTTATGAGCACAGTCTTGTCCTCTTCTTCCGAGTTCATGGGAATCTGATTGTATCCGGAATAGGCATCCATGTAGGAAAGTAGCCAGAATCTGGGTGAGTTGTCCACCAATGTGTCTATGTTCAGAAGTGGATAAGAGTTTTTTGGGAACACTATGTTCAGGTTAGTATAATCAACACACATATGCCACTTCCTATTGGCCTTTTTGACTAGGACCACATTAGATAGCCAAATGGTATAAGATACTTCCCTGATGAATTTGGTGTCAAGGAATTCCTTTACCTGTTTTGGATTACTTCTTGCCTCCAGGTTTGACTTTTCTTTTTTGTTGGGCCACCGACTTTGCATCCTTGGAGATAGAGAGTCTGTGGCAAATGAACTTTGTGTCTACCCCCGACATGTCTGCGGAGGTGCAGGCGAACAAATCTTTATTTTTTTTACCAGAAACTTGGTTTGTTGGGCTCTCTCTTCCTGATTTAGATGTCCTCTAATCTTAGTCACTTAGTCTGGCTTGGCGCCAAGCTAGAGGGGTTATAATTCTCCATCAAGTTAAGGGTGTGTATCATGAATCTCCTCACTAACATCTAGTTTAGTCAAGAGGACGTTGACGAGATCCGTAGTGACCAAAGCTGAACTATTGTGTTAGTCTGCGACCCAAGGTTTCTTAGAAATTTTTAGGCTTTCATTGTAACATTTTCTCACTATGTCCTAGTCTCCTTTGACTATAACAACCCTATCATGTTGGTCTAGAAACTTCATGGCCAAGTGAGGTGTAGAGATCACGGCCCCAAAGACGTTGAGTGAAGGGTGGCCCAGTATGACGTTATAGGTCGAGGGACAGTCAACCACTAGGAATTTGACCCTAAGTGTTTTGAAGAGAGAATCCTTCTCTAAGGACAAGTAGGTCTCAATGTATCCCACTGGGGTGATGTGGTCTCCAGTAAACCCGACCAGCTCGCTAGTATATGATATCATTTCCTTTTTTGATAATTCTAACTTATTGAACAAGTCTAGGAACATGATGTCAATCGAGTTCCCCCTAATCAACAAATATTCGACAAACCTCGGCATTGGTAATTATTCCCGAGATCGGGTCATCGTGATCTGGGATTATGCATCCATAATCCTCGTTAGAGAACAAAATCAGTGAGGTTTTTCTCATGCTACTATCTGATTTAGTTCCTCAGAGGGATGTCACGCTCAATATAGCCCGAAGTACTTTCTTCCTAGCATTTCCTGACTCATCGCCACCCGCAAAGCCCTACAAGATAGTGTTGATTGTTCGGGTTACTTCGGTATGGTAGCGGTCGTTGTCTTGATCGTCATCTTGGGGTTATGCTCTTTCTTGATTTTGGGCATTATCCCAGGACAGGCTTGCGCCGAGATTATCATTCCCTGTAAGAGAGTGTCTTATATGGTAGGGTGGAGATAGGCTTCTCCACGGGTTGTAGCTCTGCTTCTTGTAGTTTTGTCCTCCCCTTTGATTATTATTCTGAGATTACCGCATATAGCAGCCTAAGTGGCCATCTCAAATTAGTAACTCAATAGCATCTTAAAGGTTGATGCAATCCTCTGTGTTGTGTCTATGACCATTATACCATGCACAATTCTTGGATTTGTCCCTATGCGCATGTTTCTTCAAGGGGGGAGGTCTTTGCATAACTTTGAACTTCGTGTTCATCATTTCTTAATAATTTTGAGTTTGAGGTGTGTGTAGCTCTCGTACTTTCCCTTGAAAGGTGACTTTGAGTTTTGGCCTTGTTGGTTAGGTTGTCTGGACTTAGGTTTTTCATTTTCTCCTTTCTCGAGATGCTTCTTAACCCGGAGAACGTCTTCAGCATTGATGTACTTGTTAGCTCGAGCACGGAACTCGTCCATGGTCTTGAGCTCCTTCTTAGCAAGAGAAAAGAAAAGTGGTCCAGGACTAAGCCCTTTCCTCATATAATGTAGTTCGAGCCTTTCATCTCAGTCACGTATATTCACTATCTCTTTGATAATCACATATTTTATATATTAATAAACCATCATTTTTAGTCATTTACACTCTCTATGTACTTAATTAATTGAGCTTAGTTATATTTTGTAAGTTTAGACCTAAATTGGACTTAATTGATTTTTTCTAGCATTATTTAAGTCTTACATTATTTTTGTATTTCGGTCATATCTTGAGTTCTAAATGTGTAATAATTATGTATCTTACATTGTAGAAACGATAAAAGAGAGCTCTACAACTTTCATGAGAGCTCCAGGGAAAAACTAGACATCTAGTTGAGCTAATTGGGCTTTAAAGTCAGAACACGGGTTTTGTGATTGAAACCTGAATAATGTGCAATAATCAGGGCATAACTTGGGCTGTAGTTGAGGATTTGGACTGAAACCAGTAGCATTGGAAAGTTAAGACATAATCCTATAACTTTTATGAAGACCATTTTTCAATTTTCTGGCGGCATCCATGAGATCAACACTGAATGATTTCGAAGACAAAGAATCTCAATAATTTTCCACTCATCAAATTACTATTTGGCATTTTCCACTCATCCACACACTCATCCACTCACTCATTAATCAGTCCCCTTGTCATTTTGTATCCATAATCCTCTATAAAAGGCACTATTGACTGATCATTTAGTATTCTTGGTTTGGGGGTTGGGAGAAATTATGATCATACTTGTATATTAATTGTCTTCCTTTGTTGTAATTTTCTTTTATTCTAAATTGAAGTTATGTTCATCTTTCTTTTATTCTCTTTTTATTTCTTCTTATTTATGAGTAACTAATTTTTATTTTGCTTGGGTGAAAAGGTGAAGCTCTTGGTAATGAAATAAGGTTAGATTAATCTCTTTCTTGTGCTTGAATGATATATTATCATGTGATCATTATATCTGTTGTATATTGTTTCTAATCAATTTTGAAACCTTCCTTGTATAATGAAGATCTTGATTCATTGTAGACAAGAGATTGGCACAGTGGATGCTTGAGACTATTTACAAGTGTTAGTAGATAATTAAAGGAATTATAATATGATTGCATATATAATTAAACTTTGAATGTTATATTTTTCGATTATAACTTTCATTATGTATAGATTTCAATTGAGTTATAAAAAGAAATAATCTTGTCTTTAATTTATTACCGAGACTGGATTTCCTAACCCAAGCAAATCATTTTTCATCTGTGAACAACTTTTATTACCTTTGGTGTTGTGACAAATTCTTTTCTTTCCTCAAATAATTTCTCTTCATCAACTCCTTGTGGATCGACCTCGGACTCCTGAGAATTTATTACTTGAGACAACCTGCACTTGGGTTTGCAACTTATAATACGCATCACTCTTTATTCAACTGTGATATAAAGTCTCAGAGAGACTCCTCATTTCCTTATTTGACCTAAGAAAGGCATGAGATGAATTTCAGTTATACCTTGGTGGTGAAGTGCAACAAAAATATCAAGGACAAGCCCTCCTAGTTGACAATGGATATAGGAGTTAAGGTAGTGAATCATCTTAAGGCAACTTTCTTTAGGGACAGAGGGAAAATGCGACACAAGGGTAGGTCATCTCTCTAGCTAATAAGAGAGCATAAATATAAGCATCTAAGTACTCTTGAGGTTCCATGGTTCAATCATAGCCTTTCATATTTGTGGGATATTTGAAACGCCTAGGGATCTCAAAGGTCACATGCTTATTAGAGAAATGTTAGTTTTATGAAATCGAGTTCCTTACTCTGTGAACCTTCTTCTTTCTTTCTCGAATAGGGATTTTAGCGCTTTGACCGGGTACTGCGATCCTAGAACATTCCGAATGGTGAACCCTATCGTGGGCTTTGTCCTTCTTGATTCCTTCTTGGAGATTGGTTTTCGCATTCTTTCTGTTGGTTGACAGCTTTTTCCAAGTTATGGATACGTTCATCTTGGAGTATAACAGAGAGATGAGTTATGCTTAGGAAAGCTCCGACAAACCAGTTCCAGCATGATGGGACCGAAATTCTTCATGCTCCACCCACTCTCCAAGGCGCTCCAGCGCCTATACCCGTGGCTTGGCATCCCTAGAAGGTGCTCCTTGTGGCCCAAGATGTTGCCTCACCAAAATTTGCACGGGTGGAGAGGGGAGATTCTCTCAAGTATAAGAAGTCTTTATCCCGTCCTACCTAGGATCTGGTTGGGCAGCGACTGGTTCTTGGATCGGCTCATGGATGGGGGCAAATGCCAGTCGGCAACTAGAGCAAGGTTGGTTGGGCACAATAGAGGCACAATTCTAATTGGTAAAGGCTTGATTTCTATTCATAGTAACCATGATAATGATGATGAGAACAAAGTTTTATCTTTTATCATAGACGGCACCAATGTTCTGAGCAAGGCTCAAAGAAATATCTGAATAGGCGGTTAAAGGTAGAATCTTCTGTATTATGGCAGTTGTAACGGTAGAGCGAGGGGGTGAGTACTTATAAAAGGTACTCCGATGTTCAAGTTAGATCGTACACAAGGTTAATAGTGTTTAGAAATGGATATATACCTTTGAGACCTTGCAGGGTATTTATAAAAATGTCTTAGGTGATAAGAATCATAATTCAATTTAAATTGAATTCTATTATTTAGTATCAGAATCCATGAGATTGTTTTATCTTATAACTAATTTCTTATTTATGAGATATGTAATTAGTATCCATATCTATGAAGAATTCTGTGAGAAATTTGTGCCTCATAAATAGGTAAATTAACTTATCTAATAGCGCACATAAATATTCTCCTAATAATCATTTTAATATTTAATAAAAAAGTATTAAATGAAAAATAAATATATTTAATATCTTAAAAATATAAAAATATTTAATATTTTTTTATTTAATAATTAATAATATTATTAGAAAAATTAATAAAAAAGATTTATAATTATCCATTAGTTAAAGAATACACTCCCGAATTGGCTAAAATAAGGTGTTGGCAATCATATATATATACATTAGTGTATTGACCAATGTCAATTCACATTTTTTATTTTTTGTTTGTTAAGATAAAAAATAAATAATGATAAAGATTATTTGAATTTTTTTTGTATTTATCGTTAAATATTTTTTGGTACACTTTTTTGTTGGTACTCTTATAAGATAAAAAACAAATAATGATGAAGATTATTTGAATTCTATTTTTATATTTATCTTTAAATATTATTTGGTATTAAATTTTTAAGTGGATAATAAGATGTATTAATAATTTTATCTTCTTTATATTTATCGTTAAACCTTTAAATTGGTAATGAGGATATAATTACAATTTTATCATCTTTTATATTTATTTTAAATTTTTAAATGAGTAATTAATAATGATAATTTTGAAAAAACAAAATTGGACACCAAAATGGATAATCCCCTTTATAAACACCAACAATAATAATAACAAGCGTATTTTATTGAACAGCACTACGTGCTTGTCAGTTTGCTTTTTCTTAATTTTTGTTAATATAAAAATAAAATAATGATAAAGACAATTATAATTTTTTATTTATATTTAATAATTTAAATAAGTAATAAAGTGTATTTATAATTTTAACTTTCTTGTATTTATTTTAAAATTTTTAAATTAGTAATAAGATGCAATTATAATTTTATCCTCTTTTTATATTTATTTTTGAATCTTTAAATTAATAATTAATAATGATAATTTTGAAAAAACAAAAATTGAACACTAAAATGAAAAATCCCCTTTATATATAGTATAGATATAAATATTGATATAGATTTTGTTTTGGTATAGAAAAGACGCCAAAGACCAAAAACAACAAAATTACCGAACTGATCGAAATCATGGGGGGCAAAGAAACCTCATAAATGCATCTAATTTTATTTAATAATTTTTATTAAGTATTAAGTGGATTTTTATTTTTCCATTTTATTATTTTTATTTAATCCTCATAATTACTTTTTTATTACGTTATGCTTTACTTTGAAGATTGATTAAAATGATTTTTCTAAAAAACATAAAAGAAAAATAATGTCATAATTCAAAGAGTTAAGCTCGAATTTATAATTGAATAATTTTTTTTACAAATATATAGTTAAAAATATTTTAGTTAGACAAAAAAATAAAATCAAATGCTAATATAAATTAAATTAAATTACTGATGTGATTTTTATTTTTAAAAAATAGCTAATTATATATATGTCAAACTATTTCATGAGTTGATGAGTTGAACATGTAAAATCTTAAACTTAACTTATTTGATAAAAGAGTCAAAATATTTAAATCATTAAATTATTAACGTGCCGAGCTGTGAACATACATGAGCTTATTCTGATTATTGCTATCTTGCCCTAATAAAACATGTAAGCGGAAAATTAAGAAAAATTCTCAAGTGTTCTTCTTTTTTTTTTTCTTTAGTACATTTCTTAAGTGCTCTTTATACTATTTAATGTATATCACCTGATATCTAGGTCATCAATATCTCCACTTTACATTTTTTTTTTTTTTTCACTTTGAGAGCACTTAAGAGATTTTAAAAAATTATTGTAAAAGATTATTGTAAAAGAAAAAATGCTAGGAACATTTAATTAGTTTTTCTCAAAAATTTAACATTATCAATTAGTTTCGATTACTCGAATTCCAAGCAACAATCCATCGACATATATAAACCCAACACGGCATTCACAACAATTTCTGTTGTTCGTTCACCGTTTTTTCAGTTCACTATCTTCACTCTTCAACTTTGCAAGAATCCTTCTGCAATGGCCAAGAAACTTTCAGAAGCATATGGCGTACCCACAAAACGTTGTTCCATTGCTCAACAACACTTTGGGGTTTCCCGCCAAACCACACCACACATCACTCCGTTAGCATCCAAGAAGAGACCGAGATTGGAGACTGAAAGTGCTGCCTTCAACTGCACAAGGTTTTCTGGAGTGGCAGAAACCCATTGTAGCACTCGTAAAAGGGTGTCTGAGGATGTAACGGGGTATCCAAGAAGTGCTTCCTCCGAGTGGAAATCGCTGAAGGCTACAGAGAAGATACAGATGATGGAGATGGATCACTTTAAGAAGAAGCAATGTTCTGTGGCTTTGAAACGGTTAATGGTACACCGAGAAGGTTGGGCTTTCAAGAAGCCTTTGGATGGAAAGGCTTTGGGGGTTCATGATTATTCTGATATAATGTCGAAGCCATTGTTGGATTTGGACACTGTTAAGTGGAAATTGGAGAAGGGTTTGTACATGAAAACTAATCAGTTTGCTGATGATATCAGGGCTATGTTTTCAAATGCTATGTTGTATTATCCTGTGAGGCATGAAATTCATAAAATAGCAGGGAAACTGAGTGAGCTTTTTGAGATGAAGTGGAAATTTTTGGAGGAAAAGTGGGAAGCTGAGAAAGCAAAGGGAGAGGAAGAAAAGCCAAAGCCTTTGGGAAAGGTGAGACAAGGTTCTGTTGGTGTTGTGAAGGCTTGTGGATCAATGACATCTAATTCTCTGTGCCAAGCTCCATTTGCGGGCTCTGCCTCAGGAAAGGGTTTGAAGTTGACAATATCTGATACAGAATTATCGACTGAAAAGGCCACGGGTTTTGCCAAGCCAAAGCAACATCTTTTAGATACCATCTTGGCCGCACAAAGTTGCCTGTTTGATCGCAATGTTGACTTGCAAAGGAAGAAGGAAAGGGAAGCTGCTCGAGTGATGCTACAGGAGACAAAGAGAACTGTTTTTATTGATGATAATTTGCAGTCATTTGATGAACTGGAACAACTTTGTGGTCATTCCCTGACATACTGCCAAAGGGTAAATCCATTGGAGGAAATTTTGGGTCTTGTCCTAAAGGATGAGTTTATGGCATTTACACATTTAGATGAGGAGAAGTTCCTTGGTAGAGATTGGGAGGAAGGAGAGATAATACACTTCGATTGAACAGTATTTGACAGTGTTCTTTCATTTTTTTCCCCCTAAATTTCTGTACCTATTCTGTTAGGGTATGAGTAGAGTCAATCGTAAAGATATTTTATAGCCAGTTGTAAAGATATTTTATCATCAATTAAATGGTATATATTCGTTAATGTTAACCTCATTCCAACTTTCATATTGTCAAAATTGCTTATGTTCTGAATCTTGTCCATCACTTCCTCATGTATTCCATAATTGCTTCTTTCTTTACTTTTTATCCCTGTTTGTGTCTTATTTCTGTACCACTACAGGCAAAGCTACGATCAACTATTCTGAATAAGATATTGACATTTTTGCAAATTATTTAGATTGAATTGTTTTTTAAGGTTTTTGTGTGGATTAGCTGGTTTATTCTCAGCATTGTGCAATAAACGATTTTGTGAATCGAATGCCATTTGTTTTGGAATTCCTCCAAAGTCCTGATTGTTTGATTTGTTTCCGAGGAAAATTAGGTATAAGTCACAACTTTGGAATAGCATATGCATCAGATAGTGTTAAAGGACGGAACTTTACATTTTTGTTCTTTTCCCTTCCAAACAATAGTTCTGACGTGTGAATTGTTGAACATATGTATGTACTCTAGATGGATATTAGGTTCTACACTCTATGTACCTCAAAATGTTCAGCCTAATAATGTTTCTTCTATTTAGTTTAGTCAAATTTCAATATTTGAATAGGTTGTTCAGTTTCATTGTCATGTTTATCTAGCAACCATGTTTCAGGAACTAAATAATTATTTGTCTGTCAGCACCTCTACATCTGTGATTGTTGACAAGAATTTTGATGGAGACTTTTTACGTATAGATTTCAATATCAGGTAGCTGCCTTCGAAGGTATTTGCCATCTTTGGTTAAATATGATGTTTATCGAAGGTGATGGATGCACGACTTAACTATTATTTACAATATATCCAAATTGTTGGTGGCTTCAAGGTTTTAATGACATGACCTTGGCATACAACAAAGAATGTGAGCTTCTGTCTACTTGCATTTGCAAATTGAGGCTCTTGTTGTCAAGAATTCAAAACTGACTAATTGATAATTTATAGAGTAAGACCACCTTGTAGGGGGTTGGTAAGTGTTAGCCCATGGCAACCACTATCCAAAAATGGGGTGAATTGAGTGATTACAAGTTTTTAAAATAATATTAAGAAATTAAGTATTTTAAAGCATTCAATTAATAAATGCAGTAGAACATGTATAATAAAGGTGTAACTATTAAAGATTACTCAAATACAACTTGACTTATAGAATAAATTAAGAAAATAATCTAGATATCAAGATCAACTCAAGCATATATAATTAAAGTACAAATGTAAATGAGATAGAGTTGAGAAGAGTAAACACAAATATTTATCCTAGTTCAGTTATCTCTTGTGACCTACATCCAATCCTCAAGTAAATCACCTGAAATTTTTCACTATCATTTCACTACAAGAAAAAAGGAGATTTGCGAAGGATAAATCCGCCGCAAATTGTTGCAGCAGATTCGGGTCTGCCGCAAATACGGTCGACGCAATATAGTTTACGGAGGATTTTAATTTTCGCCGCAAATTTGCGGCGGATTTTTCCGCTGCAAATCTGCCGCAAAACTCTCCGGTGACATGTCGGAATAGCTGCCGGAAAAGGGCTAATTTGCAGCGGATTTTTTTTGCTGCTAATTTGCAGCAGATTTTTTCGCCGCCAATTAACGGCGGATTTTGCAACAAATTTTTTCGTCGCTAATTTGCTGTGGATTTTTCCATGCCTGATTTGCGGCGGACTTTTCCGTAGCTAATTTGCGGTGGATTTTGCGACAAATTTTTCAATTTGCGGAGGATTTTGCGGTGAATAATCTGTCGCAAAAATCTACCCAAATTTGCGACTGATATTTCCGCCGCAAAATCCGCAACAATTTTTTTTAATATTAAAAAAATTAAATTGAATATTCAAAATCCACAATATAACAAAATCCACTCAGACATCAATTTCAACTTGTCAATGCATTTAACCAATCCATAAAACAAACATAACAAATCGCATACAACATAACTCATTGTTCAAATTCAACATAACAAAGTTTGTTCAAATATAAAGTTTAATAGTCCTCATTATCATTGTCATCTTCATCATGATCATCTTCACTATTCTGATTATCTTCTTTTGTTAGTTGTAGTTGTTGGCTTGGTTGAGTGCCAATGGCTTGTACATATGATTTTAGATCATTAATCATTTGGTTCTGTTGACGCTGGTATTGTTCAAATCGCATTTTCCACTCTGCCTCACGTTGTTGCTTTCTACGTTTTGGCTTTGCTATCCATTTGCTTGTTGAATCGATTTGAAAGATCCAACATCTCCCGCAGAATCGCTCCTTAACTTGATTAATATATGTAAACATAAATTCATCAATTCATTTCACGAATAATGATTAACCAAAAATATGAAAAGTAAAACGATTGACTACATCTATCAAAATACAAAAATCAATTAATAAAAAATATTACAACTATTACTTAACTTGATTAATAACGTGCTCAGGAACTTGACTCGACATAGGCCTTGAGGAAGATGAATCTCCATGGTCATAAATAGATGCTTGAGAACCAAGGCCATAAACACGACCCTTCTTAGGACCGCCAACAGTTTTAATCCAAAGCTCTCGACTGGTCATTTGTGTACCAGATGCCCCTTCTTCATTTGAGCACTGAGAAGATTGTTCAGATTCCTTTGTTTTGAATTCCTCCTAAGGATGGAAATAAAAAACTTCTTATGGTTATTGTTATAACATGATTGTAATATTAAAGGCAATAATTTCTAAAGAAATACTAACATATAAATCCTTAGCTTTTGTAGAAACCCATGCAGTACGGTCTTCTTTCCTCAAATGTATGTGACAAAATGTCTCATCAATTGTGGACTCTCTACCCAAAATCTTAGCCTGTAATAATAAGAAAAAAAGTTAATAACAAAATAATAAAACATATTACTAAACAACTGGCGATAATAGTTACCAATTTCTGTGCATGGGTGCCTATAGAAATGCAACCACCAGTGTGCAAGTATCCACCAGTGTCAGAAGCACGATTCATCTTTGCTTGTTGACATTTCTCCTTATACATGCTACTAGCCCAGTGCCTGCATAAGTCTTCCCATATGTCTTCTCCAATCCAAAAAGGTCTTTCATTTAAGTTGCGTGCCTGCCCCAGTAAACCTGATAGTCTCTTCGAACTACGACTATTATATGCCTTCCGCATATGGTTATGATGCTGAGGCATCCACCAAATATAACCCTTCAAAAAAATTATGTAAACAACGTTAAAGTTTAAAAAAATTGCACTATTACAAGACAAACAAACAAAATTACTGGAATAAAAATTGATACATACTTGAAACTCTCGAAATCACATTTCTCTAGTATCCTTGGGTATTTCTCCCCAAGATGTCTAAGGTTGATTATACCTAGATCGTATAATCTTTGTTATGGCATCAGCAACAGGTTTAGATGGCAGAAATCTATGATACAACTTAAAAAAGGAAATGTAAAAATTCTCAACAAAAAATTTGAATATGCACTAACTATAAATGAATAACAAATAGTTGTCCATATACCCAAAATCACCATCTGGCTCAACAAATGTCTTGTTGCTTTGATTTGTTACTTTCACATTAGAATCACGGGTATCTGGCAACTCACGGGTACTCAGTGACGGGCCAATAGTAGGTGACCCAGAATCATATGTTGTACTATGCGGTGTATGGGAAGTTAGAGACGGACGTTGAGGTCCAGGTGTAGGTATCATAACGTACTCAACAGATGGTGGCTGATGTAAACCTGTAGTGGGTGATATTGTAACAGAGGGTGGAGATGATCCTGACGATTGCCCCCTAGGTGGCCTCCCTAAATTGATTCGAAGACGTCGAAGTTGTTGCTTCTCCTTATCCTTTCCTTTCCCTTTATCTCCTCATGATGATGACATCTACACAATTAATAAAAATATAATGTAAATATAATTTCAAACACGACACAATAATGTATAACTAGTAACTACAACATCTTAATATAATTTTATACTCACAGTTATGAGGAAACATTGTCCTCATCACTATTTGTTTCCTATTCATTATTAGAGGAAGATGTTTCATCATCATCATCATTAAAACTTTCTTCTTCTTCATCATTTTCAGCCTGTCTACTAGAACCAACATCTTGGACTACATCAAAAACCTCATTATTGTCTTGCAAGTTGACAATGAGATCCACATCAACAATTGGATCCACAGGATTCATATCATCATCTTGGAATGCAATTTCTTGGGCACTTTCAATTTCAACTCGACCTCTTGCCTTGGTCTTTATTACCACCCACCATTGGACCTTATCCTTTTTCTTTCCAGGATAAGGAACATAATACACTTGTCTCGCAGAGGAAGCAAGGATAAAAGGATCAAACCTCTCATATCGTCTAGTGTGTCGAACCTCGACAATCTTATAATCTTTGTGAACTCTTGTACCTCTATTAATCATAGGATTAAACCATTCACATTTAAAAAGAAAAACTTTTTTTTTGGTTCCTCGAGATATTCTAACTCAACTACATCTTTTAGTATTCCATAATAATCATTTTCACCTTCACCATTAGTTGAGCCTTTAACACACTCACTACTATTGATTGTTTTCTTCCCATCTAACTAAGCTTCTGTGTGAAATTTATATCCATTGACAAAATACATTGGCAAAGATGTCACACATCTACTAGGCCCTCATGCCAAATCATACAAGTAAGAATTATTCACCATATTTTGTGCATTGTGAACCTAGAAAAAAATATAGTTAATGTTAATGATTTAAATCATATATAATGATTGGGAAAGCGAATTTAGTAATGTTTGAATACTCATATAACTTCTGAACCACTCTATAAAATCTGCATTAATTCTTTCATTTGAATGTTCCTCAGGAATGTTGAAATATTATAAAAAAATATTGAGAAATTAAAAGTTTATGATTTGGTTGTTAGTGAGCAATACATATGTCAAAATTTAAGGCAAAATTAATAGTACTACTTACTTGAGGTATGGTTCAACTTCATCACAATTTAGCAAGACGTGTAATGTCGCAGATTTCATCTCAGCATCATTTAGCCACTATTTTTTTTTATGTTCCATAACCTCGGCCGGGTTGATTAAAAATTGACAAAGTCGATTCCATCGACATATTTTCATCTGTATCATCATTTCGTCGAACTCTAGTTCTCATTGACTTAACATGAGACTCAAAGTAAAATGAACAGAAATGAGATATCTCTTGAATCAAATAAGCTTCACAAATAGAACCTTCAACTCGAGCTTTGTTCTTGACTGTTTTCTTTATCTTGTTTGAGTACCTCTCGAATGGATACATCCATCTGTACTGAACTGGCCCCCCCACTCTTGCTTCATAAAGTAAATGGATTGGTAAATGTTCCATGGAATCAAAGAAACCTGGTGGAAATATCATTTCCAATTTACACAAAATCACCGGAATGTTCTGTTCCATTTGGAGCATGTCTCTTTCCGCCAAAGTCGTTGAGCATAAGTCTCGGAAAAATTGACTCAATTCAGTCAATGACTTCCAAATTTGATCTGGCAACAAAGAAAAAGCAACTGGAAGCAAACTCTCCATAAACACATGACAATCATGACTCTTCATTCCAAACAATCGTAATTGATTCACGTCCACACATCTGGCCAAGTTCGAAGCATAACCATCTGGCATTTTTAACTGTTGCACCCATTCACAAACCATCTTCTTTTGCTCTTTTGTAAAAATATAATTAGCCTTTGGTTTCATGATCTTACCATTGGGCAAATCAATAAGCTCTAATTCTGGTCGTTGACAATATTCTTTTAAGTTCATTCTTGCCTTCACATTATCCTTTGTTTTGCCCTTAACATCCATAACAGTGTTGAATATGTTATCAAAGACATTTTTCTCAATATGCATCATATCTAAATTATGCCTAATTAAATTGTCCTTCTAATATGGTAACTCCTAAAATATGCTCTGCTTAGTCCAATTATGATAAACACCATACCCATGGTGTTTGCACGACTGAATTTCATTTATTTTACTAAAGGCACAAACAATCTCACTTAATTCATGTCCAGATAATCTTGGTGGAGGCAACTTAGTCACTATAGTTTTCTTCTTAAATGCATTTTTATTTCTTCTAAACATGTGATCAACGGGCAAGAATTGACGATAGCAGTCAAACCATGAATTTTTTCCCCCATACTTCAAAGTGAATGCCTTTGTCTGATCCATGCAATATGGATATGCTAATTTACCAGCAGTCATCCATCCAGACAATATTCCATAAGCAGGAAAGTCATTTATTGTCCACATCAATGTAGTATTCATCATAAAATTTTGTTTGCTTGACACATCATAAGTTAAAACACCTGCCCATAAAATTTTCAGTTCATCGATTAATGGTTATAAATAAACATCAATCTTGCTCTTGGGATTATGAGGACCAGGAATAATGCATGTTAGGAACATGTATCAGGCAGTCATACACATTTCTGGAGGCAAATTATATAGAGTAACTATCACAGGCCAACAAAAATAAGGAGAAGCAGATTGATTATAGAGAGTGAATCCATCGGCACACAAACCAAGCCTAACATTTCTAAGATCAGATGCAAATTCAGGATATGTCCTATTAAAATGCTTCCATGCTTCACCATCGGATGGGTGAGATATGTCCCTCTCCTTCCTATTGTTTTCAGCATGTCATCTCATGTGTACAGATGAGCTCATAGAGGAATACAACCTCTTAAGCCTAAGAATAAGAGGTAAATAATGCATTCTTTTCACCAAAACTTCATTGTTATTCCCATTACTGGTTTTACGAAATTCGTATCTTTTAGCAGCATAAAACCTACATTGTCTGGCATTATCATAGTATAACATACAACCATTTACACAACAATCTATTTTTCTTGAAGCAAGCACGAGTTTAGCAACCAATTTTTTTGTTCTATAGTAATTTAGAGGAATTCGTGATCCTGGTGGAGCAACCTCTCTTAATATATCCATAAATGAATCAAAGCATGCATACGTTACATTATAATCAGATTTGAGGCTTAACATTCGAACTGCCAAGGATAACTCAGAATGAGTTTCGCAACCTGGCCATAACGGCTAACTTGAAGCATTTAATAGATCATAAAACTCTTCGGCCTCTGGATGTGGAGCATCCTCAACACTCTGTTCAAAACGACTCTTAAAATCCCAAAAGTCTGTTCCAGCCGCATCACAAATCATATTTTGATATCTATCAACCACGTCTTCTTCCTCTAATATAGGACTATTAGCAGTATTCACACCAGAGTTTATATCTACACTAACTGGATCAAACTCTTCCTCTCCATGATTTGTCCAATACCAATACCTAGGTTTGAATCCTTTTTTATAGAAGTGAATTTTCACAATCTCAGGTTTCAACAATTTCCTACTATAACATATCAAACAGGGACACCTAATTGTTCCTTCACTTATGTAATAGGAAGATTGACATGCATAATTCATAAACTCTTCAACTCCACAGAAAAATTCTTGTTTAAGTCCTCTACGACCCAAATAAGTCTTATTATACATTCATCTACGATTTTCTGGAACTACCATTTTCTACAATGATAATTTTACACTTAAATCAAAATACAAAAATGTAAAATGTACAACATATGTTACAAAATGTACAACATATATGGTGGTTTTCTACATAAAAACACCATTTTTTCACATTGTAATTCCTCTAAAACAACTTCTTGGTGATTCCTATCACCAACCACGATTTCTATCTTAAGCTAACACTCTTATTCAACTCAACTTGATGAGATGAAAGAGTACTTTCCTTAAAAACTTGTATATACAACTCAACTTCAACTATTGAAGCAGTCTTTATCTAGAGCTCCTAAAACTCCAAATTTTCCTTAAAATATGTTGGTTGGGTTGTTAACCACCATTACATAGCTTTACTAGAGGTATTCTTAACCCAAAGGATGTATAATTCTGATTTTCCATTATTCATAGCCGGTTACCCATGTGTGGTAATCGGTTAGAACTCTTCTTTTCTGATTTTTGAGGTGTTCCTAACCGATTAGGCCTCTCAGCTAATCGGTTAGGCCTTTCTTTAATTTATTTTGGATCTCTTCATAATCGATTAGGTGAATGTCCTAACCGATTATTGGTGAAGTCAGAGACTCACCATTAGCTTTACTAATCGGTTAGACACATTGCCTAACCGGTTAGGATACTCCTTCATGTGATCCCACATCTTGGCCAACACAAATAACTGGTTAGGAAACTCTCCTAACCGGTTATACCATCTGGTTTTCACCAGAAAATAGGGCAACATGTAGCTCCCTTTCATGGCCATCTCATTCTTTTCCTTAAACTCATGGTTTCTACGTGATTTACAACCATAAACATGTTTTCTAGCACGTTAAAGTCATTAAACCACTAACTCAAAACCATTTAAACTAGGTTATGAATAAAAATCAATCATCCATAACCCTTAACTCAACCATAAAACTTAAAGATGAAAATTGGTGAGTAAGAAGTTCCCCTACCTCTTGAAGACTCTTGATCTTGAAGCCTTGAACTTGATCCTTGAGTTTTGCTCCTTGGATCTTCTTCCTCTCCTTCTTCCATTCTTCCCCTTTCCCTTTTTCTCCCTTTTCTTTCTTTCTTTTCTGGTTTTTGATGGGGATTTCGTGAGAGGGAGAGAAAATAAGGGGTTGGGACATAGAGGGAATTTTGGGAAAACATTAACTTAAGTTTCTGTACTGAAACTTATATCTACTAAGGACACTTGAATTATACTAATTAAAGTTTTTCAACTTCCAACAACTTTAGAATAAATATTAGGATTCATCTAAATTATTGTTTCACCTTTATTCTATTTTTCCATATCTGCTAGGGATCAATCGGGCATTAGAAACACAACCAGTATGTCTAAAAATACTAAACTGACTTTGATTGTTCCCAAATTTTAATTGCACCTTACTTAACTCATTTGTGACTCAGAAACAAGTTATTCATACTTGTTTCCCTCAACTTAGCAATTTATGTTATTATTTGAGTCATTTTAGGCTACTTTTTTGAATTGCGGCAGAATTTGCTGTGGATTTTTCTGCCGTAAATTATTTTAATATTTTAGTTAGAACTTTTTATTATACTTATCAAATTTTGCGGTGGATTTTGCGGTGGATTATTTTAATATATTTTTGGAATTTTTATTTTATTGATATATAAAATTATTTTTTGAATTGCGGCAGAATTTGAGGAGATTTTTTCTGTTGCAAATTTAAATTTAAATTTGCGACAGAATTTGCGGGGGAAAATTTAACATTTATTTCGAATTTTTAATTCTAATGTTCGTTTTGCGGCGGATTTTGCTGTTCCAAATTTTTTTTGAATTGCGGCGGAATTTGCGGCCGATTTATCCACCGCAATTTTTTTTTATAAAAAAATTTTTACAATGGAAAAGTCACCGGAGAATTTTAATGGCGAAAAATTCACCGCAAAAATCTGCTACAATTTAATCTGCCGCAAGATCCGTCGCAAATTGAAACAGATTTTAATTCATCGCAAAATCTGCCGCAAAAAACCCGCCACAAATTCGCTATTTTCTTGTAGTAATTTCAAGCTTGAACAGATACTTGAAAATATTTACAACTGAGAGCACACAATACACTTCTGAGATGTCTCACCCTTGTGCTTAAGCCTCAAACTAGGGATACCTCACTCATTACAACTTTTGAGAGATACTTCACCATCTTCTTTATCAAGGGATACCTCACCCTTTTTTCTAGAGGGATACCTCACCCTTTTTATGGGAAATCAAAGAAAGAATAAATGATAAGTTCTCTCAAATAGTAGATATACAAATTGAAGTTCTTTGAAGCTCTCAAGGATATCTCAAGATTTGTCAAAAACAGAGCACAAAGAATTAAATGAAATGATTCACTGATCAAATGCTTAGGAATTGTTTTTCAGAGTGTTAGCTAAGTCCAAAAAGAGTCGCAAGACTTGAATTTATAGTCCTCTTTGAAAAAGATCTGTTAAGGGTTGTTTTCTTCAAGCATTAAATGCTCTAAAACTAGTCATTGCTGGTTTCAGACTCGTGGTAATCGATTACCAACATATGGTAATCGATTACGAAGTTTTTAAATTGTGTTCTTGGCTTCTTGGGAAAGTGGTAATCGATTACCATACCTAGCCTTTGTAATTGATTACAAAGCTTAAGACTTTCAAAACATAGGTTCCCACATGCCTGTAATCGATTACCAGGTCTTGGCAATCGATTACCAGCTTTTGAAAAAGCTATTAATTGATTACTAAGCCATTGGATGTGATTACAATCATCCTAGAACCTATTTTTGAGCCCAATTAAGCTTGGTAAACCTTTCAAACTTAGATCACTTGGATATTTCAAAGATTCAAACTTGATTTTCTTGATCCAAGGTTAAAACATTATTTTGTTTAAAAAACTTCCCACCAACTAAAAGTATTTTAAAGAAGATCATTTTCAAAAACTTTATAAAACATTTTGAGATATCTAGATTTCTTCTCACATAAAGACCATAAGTCCTATTAACTATTCTTAAAGGTCTTGGACTTGATCTTGTCATCATCTTCATATTTGTTATCATCAAAACAATCTTCAATTGCCAATGGCCAATAGCCAAGTACATTCTCTCCCTTTTGATGATGACAAACAACCATTGAGAAAAGATTTAGTTTTATAAAATTTGAATTCACAGGTTCTGTTAGAGAGACTTACTTCCCCTCTCTTTTATAAGAGGTGAAATTAACTTAGAGATATACACAACTCTCCTTTACTTTTGGAATTCCAAGAACCATTTTAGATTTACCTGTCTTTTCTCAATCAAAGAACTCAAGGTTTTCCTTTCCCTTTTGTCATGATAAAAAAGATGGGGCAAGATAAAGCATAGAGCTAAAACAATATGGTATAAATTTAAGTTCAAAAAATGATTTTCATTTAAGGATGTAAGTTGATCATTCAAGTTTAGCAACAATTTGATATTCAACATCAATTTAGTAAGGTCAATCGTTATGCCAAACTTATAAGCATTCAAAATGTAACGTCCTAATATTTAAACTAATGACATATCCAGAATTATGCATTAGCGATCATATTAGAGCATGTCACTTAGATCAATATCAAATTCTCTGAAGAAATACATATATAATATACAAAATATAAGCCTGAAGCGGAATTATATAATACGTAACCATAGAATGATGTTATATACAAAACTGTAACTCAAGGTACATCAGGTACATCATTTGCCATTAAGGCACAATATCATATACAATCATGTATAATTTCAGAACAAAAGAAACAAATCTTCTATAAGCTCATATTCTTCTTGTCCTCTATGTTCAGCAAGAAGGTCGTCCTAGAATCATTATAGAAATCAAGGAAGTGGGGTGAGAATCTCACGATTCTCAATAACAGTTATAAAAACACGTCATCATAATAATTCTGGATATTTCGAAAAAAAAATAATTTCAAATCATTAAAATATAATTAGTAAAAACGTGGCTAAAGTCAAATCTAATCTTTTCTCTTCCCAAAATAGAGATTCATTTTATATCATTTAACAAAGTCATTTGTATAATCCAAGTAATCATTAGTTTTCAACATAATATCTCAATATCATATCAAGAATTCAATCTATGATAAGCTCATGTATTAAGCTATCTCAAATGTATTACCATACTTCCAAATTCTACACTATAACCCTCTTTAATATCATTATCAATTATCATGTTCAAACATAATTCACACAGGAGCCATAGTTCCCTGTGACAAGATCATAATTTCATATTTCCCCATAACAAAATCATAACTTCGTATCTCCATATACTTGAGTATTCAATATAACTCCCCTTAGATACAAGGATGACCAAGATATTATCCTTTAGACAAGGACATTCACCATAACATACTTTAGGTACAAGGATAGTTAATATATATATCCATCTGGTACATAGATAGTCATTATACTATCCATAGATCATATCATATCCATCAGGTACATGGATAGTCAATATATTATTAGTAGTCAATACCATATCCATCAGATACATGGACAATCAATTTATCCTCCATAGTCAATATCATATGCATCAGGTACATGGACAATCAATTTATTACCCATTAGGTACATGGGTAGTTACTATAATATCCATCGGATACATGAATAATCATTATAATATCCATAATCAATATAATATCCATCGTGCACATAGACAATCAATATATTACCCATTGGCTACATGGATAATCAATAATAATTTCTAACATCAAACATGACATCTAGGTACGAGATTTAAATTTGTATCTCATTATCATTTCAATAAATCCAAGGATAATAAGCTCAAGCTTATATAACTTAATCTTTCAAATATCTATCACATTATCATGCACTATACATGCATAGTGGTTATTTTACAATTACCTCATTATACTTCATTATCTATTCATATTCACGAGATTATCATCCATATATGAGGCTATTCAATACTCATATCATCTCATTTGATGCTATAACATCATAAAAATCCTTTCTCAAATTTATGTGGATGCATAATCATATCACATTTAAAAGAATCATAATCTTTCAATTTAAGGTTTAGGATTTGTTTTTAGGTTACATAGGATAAGGAACTTTGGTTATATCATTTTCAAATAAAAAAAATCTCAAAAACGAGGCCTGGTAATCGATTACCAGGCCTCGGTAATCGATTACCAACTTGACAGAACCTTGGTAATCAATTACCAGGATGTGGTAATCGATTACTACTCATCGGCTAGAAGCTTGGTAATCGATTACCAACTCATGGTAATCGATTACCACTTAGAAATTTAAAGAAAACAAAGTTTTTTAAGCCATTCTAACTTAAACTAAACTAATCAATATCAATAACAACATCCAACCATCACCAATATGCATCCAAATCACTCATAAAATAGTAAATCTAAATATGGGTATGAAACCCATTTTTCAAATCTTAAAACTCATCATGAATCAAACTAAGGAATCAAGTTCTCAAATCATAATTAACACACCATCATCTTTACCATTTCAAAATCATCATCAAAATCACAAGTTTCCAAAACTTTGGAAAACAAAGGAAGAATAGAAAAGGTAAAGAAAACCCCTTACATCAACTTGACACTTTTTTCTTTCCCTTCCCTTTTCTCCTTTCTTGGTTCCTTCCTTCTTCCTCTTCCCTTGCTTCTTTCTTATTTCTCTTGTTTTGTTTTCCTCTTTCCTTTGTTGATGGGAGAATGAGAAAGTGAGGTAAGTGAGAAATAGAGAAATGAGAGAGTGGGAAATAGTGATGGAGAAGCAATGACCAAAGTCAATATTAGGTAACTTTCATTAGAAAGAAATAATAGAAAACGTCCAACAAGAAATCTCATATATATTAGGAACACTTTAATCTTTTAGAAATAAATTTTCAAACCTTCATAGGTATCGTAGAAAATTCTAGGATTTCATTCTATTCTTTATATTATCATTCCATTATTTTTCTTATACTATAGTATCAGTCTCTAAGCTACATTATTTTTTCTAGGGTTAAAATCAAACCTTATGGAATCGAATTAAGAAGTTTTCACATATCCATTTTAATTGATCATAGGCTTATGACTCAAGAAGAGCAACCAAACATTCAAGGGATCAAAATAGTCATGAGGTAACATATATTCACATCTCAAACCAACAAGCAAAGAAACTTCAGTTAAAAAGAATGAATCAAGAATGATAGATCCTCATAGAATTCACTCTCAATCTCTCAAGTGTTTAAAAAGGTTAGTATTTCACTCTATTCAACTCATGAATAATTGCACTACCATAAGCTTGCTTATCTTGTACTTCTCTGCTACTCAAAAATAACATATATACACAAATCATGAAGACTTTATTCAAGGTTATAATGGGGTAAAGGTAAAGGAGGAAGTAATATAGATAAGACAAGTTAAATACCAAAGAGAATAAAAGAGCATTATGTTACAGTTAGAGTGGAGAAGATGTTTGAGAACATTCAGTCTAACTTTCCCAAGATTTTCTTAATTCCTTCTCTATTTGTTTCTTTCTCATAAAGGGCAATGATCAATATTTGACTAATGTTTTATTAAAGATCAATTGGTAGGTTGAATTCATTATTAGGCTTGAACATTCTCCTTCTATTCCTGTTATTTCCAAGAATTCACTGGCCAACTCTTTTTTTTTTACCGATCTGTACATGCACCCCCACACTTGTTCAAGAACTCATCAAATAGCAAAGTCAATGTTCACTTATTCCCTAAGGCTGGGTTAGAACATGGTTTTTCTTTTAAGGCACGTAATGAGTTAGAAACAAAGAATGGTCAAATAAGTTCAAAGAGGTTAAGCAAGGAAAAATATGCAAGGTTGGCTATTTGGTCAAAGTAGTTAATTCAAGAAAAAAAAATGCCTCAATCTATGTATACATGTGAAAATGTAGCTTCAAAAAGAATAAAAGCAAGTTCTAGAGTAACAATTCTATGAGAAAAAATCACACAAGAAAGAAGAGAATGGTACAGATGTTCAATCTATTCATCGATAGGCTCAAAATCTCACAAGGCATAATTCTATCATTCTCAGTCCAAAAAAATTCAACATCCATAACCAAGCATGTAATGTTTAAGAAAGAAGACAATTTACTCAATCATGCAAATTTCCCTGAATTAAAATTGTTACTTCTACACAAACTAGTTATCTACCCCAATCTAGATGCGTCTCAAGAGTAAAATTACCTCCACAGCAAGATTTACTCCTTACTCTGCCATCCTTAATTGGTTTAAGTTAGAAAATTACTGACAAACATATAAACACATTAATAAACACACTTCCTAATTTATTTATTTTTTTTCAAACAATTTTTTTGTAACAATTTTTTTTTACATAATTATTCACACAACAATTATTCACACTATCCTTCCCCTCAACCAGATCATAACATTGTCCTCAATGTTAAAATAAAATAGATAGGTAAAGGAAAAAAGATAGTACCTGTTACTGCAATTACTGAAAAGAGAAACCTCACACAAATATAAATAGAAACAAAGTACGACGATTGAAATTATTTAAACAGATGAAGTGTCTTGACTGGCTTCATTTTCTTACTGCTTCTCGCAACATTTCCTTCAGACCACTTCTTGCTCTTTTTTTTAATCTATACAAGAAAATATATACATGTAGTTGTGATTGTGGCTCACATCTTCCTCTGGTTTTACGTCCAGTAACGGCTTAAACGCCTTCTATGAGTCGAGCATAAGCTTCCCATCTAATTTTCTTATAAATTGACAAACATGGTCTTTTTGAGTTAGATTCCCAAGACTCCAATGTGCTTACTTGCCTTTGAAGAGATTCCACAAATTAAGAAGTTCAAGATGTACAACTCCACAAGAATGCATCTCAAGAATCGAAAATGACTCCTTACTCAGTTCATTCATAATGAAGAATATTTTATTGTCTCTGTTTGCGAAAACCATCCCCAAAGAACAACATCGTTTCTTTTTTTTAAAAAAAAAATTGACAATATTGATAGGTGTTATTTCAAAAAGGTGAGCCTATTGAAAATATGGACAAAATATTTTCGGCTCATTTTGAATTCTTGAAACAACAAAATCCACTGTATCAATCTAGGTTTACAAAAACTTGTTGAGAAAGTCCACAAGTAACCAAAAGGTCAAAATTAAGTTGACACTTAAGAGGAAAAAGAAAAACAAACATGAAGACACACACAAAAAACTAGGGATCTAACGTCACTTGATTCTATAATCTATCATAGACAATAGAGTAGCTTTGGGACATTCCTTCTAATCAATTTCTAATTATTCAATTGATGGAGAGAATTAGTAATTAATTCAATTCCTTGGTCTAAACCTTAACTTTTAAAGGCATGACCATTACTCTTGGGATTCTCATGGAAAATACCACAGTTCTCCACACAACCTATAACCTCCATTCATAGATAATTATAAATTATGGCACTTTATTATTTATGGTCTAGGTTATATGCAAACCTTCCGATTCTACAAACACCCACTAAATCAATTTATGAGTGGCCAATTCATAAAAGCATTATGAACCATAATAAGCACTCAAATTAAATAGAAAAGAGTTAATTAGAATTCCAGTCTTAATACATGTCGATTGAATCAAGTTACATTTTCACCCTAAAAACACACAAATTTAATTACACATGACAAAAGAGAAAAAGAAATAAGAAGAAAAAATATATACATAGCTCAACCTTTTTTTTTAAAAAAAATATTTACAAATAGGCGGTTAACCTGCCATGACAAAAAAAAAAATAACATTAAAAAGTAGGCGATATAAACCTTCCATGATTAAAAAAATAATATTAAAAAGTAGGCGGTATAAACCTGCAATGATAACTAAAAATAATAATATTAACAAGTAGGCAGTATAAACCTACCATTAAATATTAACAAAGGTGTGGTATAAACCAACCACCAAATATATATTAATACGTAGTAAATAAATATTTACAAGGGTGTAGAATAAATCAACTACTAAAAAAAATTAAAAATGGTGTGCTAGAAACCAACCACCAAATAAAAATTAAAAATGATGTGGTAGAAACCAACCACCAAAATATATATATATATAACAAAGGTGAGGTAATAAACCAACCACTAAAAAAAATGCAAAAAATAAATTACAGAAAAGTAAAAGGGAGAGTTTCTCCCACTAAGTTAGTGCGTAAAATAAAAAGGGGAGTTACCCCCACTGAGTTAGTATATACAAAAATTAAAAAGGAGAGTTTTCCCCACTATACAAAAAAATAAAAGGAGAATTACCCCCACTATTAGTATGTGTAAGAAAATAAAAGGGAGATGTTCCCCCACTGTTAGTATGTACAAAGAAAATAAAAGGGAGAATTACTCCCATTTCACTGAGAAATTCAAGCTAGTTTTTTTTTTCATTTTTTTTTTTTTTTTTTATTATTATTTTTTTTTTTTATTTTTTACTATTCACATTACTATTTATATACTATTTATATTACTATTCATATCCTATTTATATTACTATTTATGTACTATTCACATTACTATTTGCGTTACTATTTATATTACTATTCATGTTACTATTCATACTATTCACATTACTATTCATACTATTCACAAAAAAAATTTACTAGTTGGTGCGTTAGTATGTACAAAAATATTTACACTAGAAATTTGTTTTTCAAATCAAGTCTCCGGCAACGGCGCCTAAAACTTGATGCACAATTTTTTCTTGACCAAGTTTAAAAACTTGATGCAGGATTAATTGTTGCATTGCGAACCCAAGTGCAAGTTGTCTCAAGTAATAAATTTCTCGAGAGTCCGAGGTCGATCCACAGGGAAATGATAAATAAAAATTAAGGTGAAGTAAATATTTTGTTACTACAGTAAAAATTATTTACTTGGGTGAAAAGATTCACTCTTAGTAAATAAAGTAAAAGTAAGATTAATTCATTTTATAACTCAATTAGAATTCTCACATCATGGAGATTTCAATCGGAAAATATAACATTAAAAGTCCATTACGTAATTATATTTTGTTTTCTTTAATTATTACCACCACTTGTAAATGGGTTAAAGCATTCACTGTGCTAATCCTATTGTCTACAACAAATCAAGAACTCCTCTTTACAAGGGTAGTTTCTAAATTTTCAGAAACAAAATATAACACGTATAATAATTACTAAAAAATAAATCATTAAAGAATAAGAGATGAATAAATCTAATCTTATTTTATTACCAAGAGCTTCACACTTTGACCCCAGTAGACTGAAACTTATTTACACATAGACTAAAAAGAAGAAAAAGAGAAAAAGAAAGAGAAAGAAAATTGAAGGGAGATTGAAGAGAGGAGGCTGGGCACTGCCCAGAACCTCAACCCTTTCTCTCCCCGAATGTCCCTGAATTGTGAATTCAATTGCCTATTTATAGGAAAAGTTTGGTTACTGTGCAATGCATAGTAACCAAACTTAATGATTAAGTCTTAAACGTCATCAATGACGTTTTTTTTTATTTTTTTATTTTTATTTTTTTAATAATAATTGAGCAAACGTGTACAGTTGTGTCTTCTTTTTTTTTCATTTTTGAGAAAAATGGTCTTCATGAAAGTTGTAAGCCTGGATATTTGCTTTAAAATGGTTTTGGTCTGAGTCCAAAATCATGCCTAGAACTCAAGATATGGTCTAATTATTGCAAAGTATTTAGGCCCGATTTCAGCTCCTCTATTTTGACTTCAAAGCCCAATATCACCCATTAGACCTCAGAATCTGAAAAAGTGTTCAACATGAAAGTTGTAGAGAATTGTCTTAGTTTTCCTACAAAACCAAAATCACATAATCAGATATTTACAACTCAAGTTATAGCCAGTTTACTAAATACTGCCAAAGAGATAATTAAGGTTAATTTATGCAATAATTTGTTTAATGATCCAATAAAGTTCAATATCATAAAATGTGTCAAAATTAAGCATAACTGAACCTTAAGCAAACTAGTGAGAGGATTATAAAATGTATAAAATACAGTGTTATCAGCTTAGAAATAAATCCTTCTTATTTATTTCTATTTTCTCAGCTCATTCAAACAAAAATCCAAGTTTTAAGGAGTTATTTCACACATTCAGTATTATAGATTTATGCTCAAACTACACCAGATAGTTACCAGAATTAACTGAGGTCCTATACCAGTGTTGTTGAACTTTTATAACCCTGATCAAGTTTATTGGGTTGGAGAGAATGTTACACAAAACAGTAAGGCAAAACAACAAATGAGTTCACAAAGGCAAAAAGATATATTCATTCATTCATCAAAAGAATTAGCCAATTACATTTACATTTTCAGCCCAATTACAGCAAATACAACAAAAAGTAACAAAACCTTTCATATAGCTTTGTTTATTTGAATAACACTAATGCTATTTGAATAAAAGCGTGAGAAATAGAAAGTACCTTTATAGATATGCTAGTCTTCACCATTTATGGTAGCATCCTCTTACCGAGTAATGAAGACTTAGTAAATTTTATAGCAATTGATGTGTTCCTTGCTTGAAGAAATGATACCGCAAATCTTGTCACAACCATTCTTGTTGATGTTTATTGCACTTTGAATTTTTGCCATGAAAAGAAGAGTAAGCAGATCTTATGCTATCTACCGATGTTATTTGTATGACTCACGACTCACTTGTTCAAGAGGGGCTACAAAGAACCATATTCCATTACAAATCTCAAGATATTCTATTGAAGACCATGACGACTGTGAATGGGCTGATGAATTGGCCAAACTTGAGGAGAAAAAGATTGTGTGGCACCCACGGTGGAAAAAAAGGAAAATTGTGGTTTATCAGTACAAAGAATTTCCTAATGTTCCTCTCATAGGTACTCAGGGGTGTATTAACTACAATCTCACTTTGACATTGCGACAACTTGGCTATCCTATGATGAGACCACCCTCAGAATTAGAAATCACTCTCTTTATTTATGACATGAACACAAAGTGTATTGAGACATTCATGAAGGTCTGAGACACTTAGAAGAAAGTCGTCAGAAAGGGTAGAGAGCTGGGAGTTAGAAGTTGTGAAGTCAAAGAAAGCTACCGGCAGTGGGTCAAGAACTGGGCTTAGGAAGTCAAATTGTCCTTCAAAATCTTAGTAGCCCCTGTAATTAGTGAATCTTTGCCTCTGATCCCGATAGAAGATGAAGAAATAAATGAAAAGCTAGCAGAAGCTAATGAAAAAAAAAAGAAGAAGTTAGAAGCAGAGTTAGAGAAGACTTGACAAGTATATCAACTTTAAAGCGTGAAAATTCTGAGAAAGGATAAGCTCTTAAAAGAGCTAACAGGAGGCTAAAGATAGAGCAAGATCATATGTCAAGAATCACAATGTGTTTGGAAGTTGCAAACAAGGAGTTGGGACTCCGAGGGCCAGAAAGAGATAGGGTTTTGGCTGAAAATCAACAACTTAAAGAGCTACTCCTAAACTTCAAAGCAGCACAAAATAATGCTTTACAATAGGTGGATAGCATGAGGCAACAAATAAAAATAGTGTCAGTAGGATATGAAGACAAAATCAAAATTGAGAGGTTACACACGGACAAGGTGATTACGGGATATGAAGTAACGTTACAACAGGGACAAGAAGACTTGTACAAGCTGATAGATCAAGTGAAACAATAGGACAAGGACAGTAACGAATGGAAAGAAGAAGTCTATTTTTGGATGGGCCGCTTCACAAGACTAGCATGTCTAGCTAACACGACAATTGTAGACGTTCCACATTATTTGAAGATGATTGATAGGATGGTCAATCCCCTAAAGACACCAGCAAAGATTAATGATTTCATTAAGTATTGCAAGAGTCTTATTGGGCAAATGAAGCAGATGGCCAAGGTGTACTCGATTAAAGAATGATGAATTTGGCAAGGCAATGATGTATTTCAGCTAGGAAGTAAAATATTTTGGTTAAAAAATGATGTTCTCCTCTCAAATGACATTGGTGATGTTTTTCAATTGAATAACGTATGCTTGTTTGTTTTTTTGATCCCATGTCTTACTTGAGACCTAATACTTTTGAACTATACATTCTAAGAAATGGTCATGATGAACAAAGATCAAAGATACTCACTCAAGTCCACTCTACATAAACTAATAACATTCCTCTAAAAAATCAATAATAATCATGGTTGTTTTTACTAAATTGTACTTTAACGGTTCACAGAGGGATTTGAAACCATTGCGCAACTAAGAAAAGATGACATTAACTAAACCCAAGTTCATAATACAAGGGCTCAAGCAAGACTTACAGCAATGACATATGAGAATGAATGAAGAAATTTGAGTATAGAAGTCAATGAGGTGAAACGGAGGATGAATGAAGTGATAGAGTCTCAGAGAAAATAGAGGAAATGTTGTCAGCGATGAGGAAGACTCTTACCTTGATTGGGGCAGCTGAGGGTATAGGAGTGACTGGGGAACATTTGTGCCTACCAACTATCACTTCCATAAGGACAAATCCTGGGGTCACCATTAAGTTACTTTTTATGGGAGGAACCTTGAATACTGCACCGTTAGTGATTCCTATTGGAAAAGGATATTGTTTGTTGGAGGATACTCAAAATGAGGTTCATAGTAACACTAAATTCATATAGGAACAACTGCATGTGTCCATCCTAGTGTCAATAGGATTTCTTGTTGGAAATTGTCATGCAGCAATTCAAAATGATAAAATGAATGAAAAATGGATGGAAAGGATAGAAGAACAAATCAAAGAAATCAAGGGTCTTAACACATATGGTTCCCTTGGGATAGAAGAGTTGTGCCTTATTTCTAATATTATCATCCCAAAGGACTTTAAGGTTCCAGAATTCGACAAATATGATGGGAGCAGTAACCCTCTTTTTTCACCTGAAAACATATATTACCAAATTGTCAATTTGGTCAAAGGACTAGAAGTTCCTTGTTAGTTTCTTTCATAAAACCTTAACTGGGCCTGCTTTGGAATGATGTATCCAACATGACCTTTCCAAAATCTCTTCTTGGGATGATTGGCCAAACTTATTTATGGGATAGTATCGATTCAACCTGGATATAGCTCCAACTCGGGAATAGTTAGGAACACTGCAAAAGAAAAAATGAGAAAACCTTCAAGCAGTATACTTAGAGGTGGAGAGTTCTCACAACACAAGTTCAACCACCGTTGATATTGACAGAAATGTACTTATATTTTTTGGGGACTTTGGAAGCTCCCTATATTGGGACAATGGTGAGTGATGCTTATTGAGACTTTGCTGAATTAATAGCTACTAGAGAGAGGATTGAGATTATGATAAAGGCAGGCAAATTGTCAATAGACAGTAATGAAAGTGGTTTCAAGAAGGGGTTTCCCCCTAAGAAAAAGGAGCTGAAAATGAGTCATGTTCAAAACCAGCAACCTTCACAACCTCGTTATCCACTATCTTCCCCTACCTATTGAGTCATTCCATATAACCCAAACCCTTACCCTTCTTATTAGATACTCGCACTTTTTCATCCACCTGACCTAACTGCTCCACCTACTAACTCACCTCAAATCCCACCACCCCAAGTCAATAACATCCAAGTTCCTCAAACTTATGGACCCACTAGTCATTCACCAACACCTTCACTAAACCACCCAAATTACTTATAACCATGACCAAATTATCAAAACCAAAGTTGTTTCCGCCATCAAAATTTGCCACATTTCCCAAAATTAGCTATCTCAATTATAAAACTATTCTAAAGGCTCTATGATGCCTATTTAATTTCAAGGAGTCCTACGCGCCCCATGGAGCCACCATTCCCAAGTTGGTATAACCTGAATTTGACCTGCAAATTTCAAATTAATATTTCTGGGCATTCTATTGAAAACTGTGATGCTTTTAAGGCAGCAATGAAAAAATTAATTGCATGTGGTAGCTTAGATATAGAAGAAGAGACTGGGCCCAAAATATTTAATAATTCAATTCCAAATCATGGAGGAGAAAACCAAGTAAATGCTTTGGAAACGTGGGAATCATTGATAAGGAAGGTTATGGATATACGCACTCTAATGGCTGAAGTGTTTAAGGGATTAAAGATGATGAGTTGCAATGTCACTGCACCATCAACCTCAAAAAATGGGGAGGAGAAGTACGATGAGGAGTCAAGTTATGCATACCACCGTGGGGGAAGAGGACACAATATTGAAAATTGTTGGGATTTCAAAGTTTGTGGTCAAGGGTTAATCACCATGGGGGTAATACAACCTTAACAAATAACAGATTTTGTAGAAGAAGTCAATGAGGTTAATAAATTTGTACTTCGGGTACCATATTTGAAGAAGAACACACCAGAAGAAAAGATGGTAATGACTATAAAGAAGTGATAGCAATATATTTTATTCATTTTATAATCCTCTCACTAGGATTCTTAAGATTCAGTTAGGCTTAATTAAGATAGTTTTGTCACATTTTATGATATTGAGTTTAATTGGATCGATGAAGGAATTATTGTTTGAATTGGCCTTAATTTGTCTATTTGGAAGCATTTAGTAAACTGGGTATAATTTGAGTTGTAAATATCGGGTTGATATGATTCTGGTCTTATAGGAAAGCTAAGACAATTCTCTACAACTTTCATGAAGACCTCAAGAGCTAAATTACACGTTTGGATAATTTAAATTAGAGTTGAAACAAGATCCAGAGTGCTGATCTTGACAGCTTGACCTCTGTACACTCATTAGCCCTTATCTTGAGATGTAGGAGCGATATTGGGCTAAAACTAGTGGCATTGGAAAGTTAAGACCCAAATTTACAACTTTCATGAAGAACATAAGAGCTAATTCGGATGACTTGGAAGTTAGATTGGGCTTGGAAGTTAGAATATAGGAGTTGTAGTTGGGCCTGAGTAGTATACAAAGATTGGGCTATAACGTGAGCTGTATGAGTGATATTGGACTGAAACTAGCGACATTGGAAAGTTAAGACAAAAGCCTATAACTTTTATGAAGTCCACTTTTCCAAATTCTGACGAAAGTCATAAGTTCGGCACCGAATCATTTCGAAGATAAACATCTCAATAATTTTTCACTCATTCACAATTATCAAACAACTTCCTTAGCATTTTTCACTCATTATCAAACAACTCCGTTGTCATTTTGTACTCCTCAAACTCTATAAAAGGGAGCATTGGCTGCTCATTTTGATCATCTTAGCTTAGAGATCAAGATCATGCTATTGTGTTATATGTTTCTCTTGTTATAGTTTTCTTTTGTTGTAAATAAAAATGATGTTCATCTTTTTCTTCTTCTCTCTTTCTTTCTTCTTGTTCATGAGTAACTAATTTTCATTTTGCTTAGGTGAAAAGGTGAAACTTTTGGTAATAAATTAAGGTTAGATTAATTTCTTTCTTACACTTGAATGATGTATTATCAAGTAGTTATTATATATCTTGTATTTTGTTTCTAATCAATTTAGAAACTCTCCTTATAAAGTGGAGATCTTGATTCATTGTAGACAAGAGGTTGACACAATGAATGCTTGAGCCCATTTACAAATATTGGCGTTAGTTGATAATTAAATGAACCATAATATAATTACATATATAATCTTAATTAAACTTTGAATGTTGTATTTTCCGATTAGAACCTCCATTATGTGTGAATTTCAATTGAGTTATAAAAAGAAGTAATTTTGTCTTTAATTTATTACCAAGAGTAGATCTCATAACCCAAGCAAATCATTTTTCATTTGTGGATAACTTTTATCACCTTTATTGTTGTGACAAATCTTTTCCTTACCTCAAAAAAATTTTCTTCATTAATTCCCTGTGTATTGACCTCAGACTCTCGAGAATTTATTACTTGAAACAACCTGCACTTGAGTTTGCAATACATCATCCGCATCAAGAAGCTTGTTCATTTTACTTTTGCTGACATGCATACTGTGCCATTGAAGTATAAAATAGAGATAATGATGAAAAATGGTTACTCGTGAATCCTCTACAGGCCATACCGCCATCTCTTTTCATGAAGAAGTAGTATCAAATGTCGGAGAAATTGGTGGGGTAACCAAAAGTGGCAGATGTTATGGGAAAAAGGAATCAATTTAGAAGGATAAAGTAAGAATGCTTATTCCATGAAAAAAAGAAAAGAAGAAAGAAAGAAGAAGAAGAAGAAGAAGAAGAAGAAGAAGAAGAAGAAGAAGAAGAAGAAGAAGAAGAAGAAGAAGAAGAAGAAGAAGAAGAAGAAGAAGAAGATCATGAAGTAAAGTGAGTTTGATGTCATGGAACAATTAAAGAAAACGGCAGCAAGGATCTCACTCTTATCACTAATTCATACCTTTGAACCATATCGAAGAGTACTACAATGAATACTAAGTGAATCTTATGTCAAGCTCGATGTCACTCCGGAAGTAGTGATAAGCATGGTGGATCCAGTAAAGCGTGTCAACATGATCTTTTTTTCAGAAGACGAAGTTGTTTCGAAGACAAGGTGTGGTCCTAAAGGGCTACATATTACCTTAAAGTGCAAAGGGTTTGTGATTGCAAAAGTACTTATAAATGGAGGTTCAACATTAAATGTAATTCCAATGTCTACACTAGAGGAATTCAACATAAGGGAAACTGATTTAGAATCCAATGAGATGATTGTGCAAGCTTTTGATGAGAAAAAGAGAGGAATTTTAGGGAAAATAACTTTGCCACTTAAAATTAGGACAAGTTCCATGTTCTCTTTCAGGTTATGAATATTCAGCCATCATATACAATGCTTTTGGGAAGGCCATGGATCCATGAGGCTTGAGTGGTCCCATCAACCTTGCATCAGTGTCTGAAGTATATTCAGAATGGATCTGTAATCACTATTCATGGAGTAAAAGTGATTATGTTTTCAAAACTAGTTGTGGTACCTTATGTGAAAAATATAGAGCAAGTCGAGGATGATTCCTTACACATTTTTGAGGTTTTGAAGAAGGAATCGAGAAAGAATGAGACATCGGTACATAATGTTAATGAAGTGGTGACTCATATTATGGCAAAAAGCTTAGGGGCAAAACTTCAAGGGGTCCCACAACCAGTTAAAGTGTTTGAAAGTGAAGAAAGGTATGGATTAGGGTACGAGCCCTCATTGGAAGAGAAGATGAAGCGCATGACTTTAGGAAATAAAAAAGGAAAAAGCTGATAGGAGAGGTATATTCCCCACTTGAAAGAGACGTTTCCAGCACCACATGAGTTGATCATATTAGAAGAAATCTCCAAGGGTCAATTCACCATAAATGCAATAGAAGAAGGCTTGAAGAAGTGCAATGCAATTTGCCCCTCTCTCAATAATGAGCTGCTAAAAAATTGGCGATCTAAGCTGGTTATTGATATGCTAGTTTCATAGTAATTATCTGGTTGTACTTAGCATAATTAAATAATCTGTGATTTGAACTTATGCCATTTTACTTGAGATAATGAATAAGTAAATTTGCATTCATCATTTTATTTTCCTTCTTATTGTTTCTTTTTTTACCTTCTTATATTATTTCTTTGTTGTCTTGCCCTTTTTGTTTGCTTTATCTCTTATTTTTCTAACTATACATAATTTCTTGCCAGGAATTTGGACCTTATAGAGATGTTGCCTCATAAAAAGAACCTTGAAAATTCGTCAATTGATTCTGTTATAGCCATTGAAGATAACCTAGGATTCGAGGAAGAAAAAGTAAAAGAGGGGGACATATGAAAGATATACTTTGATGGGGCAATCAACATGTATGGCAATGGTGTAAGAGCAATGGTGATTTCACCAAATGACAAGCAATGTCCATTGGCCATGAAGCTGGAATTCGAATGCACCAATAATATTGCAAAGTATAAAGCATGTGCATACGGATTGCAAGCTATAATTGATTTAGGAGTAAAGCAGTTGGAGGTATTTGGAAACGCAGCTCTCATCATCTACCAAGTTTATGGTGAATGGAGGACTAAAGACCCAAAACTAGTACCATATCAGAAGCACATAATTCAGTTTATTGCAAAGTTTGATGAAATTTCCTTTTCACATTTGACTAGGGACAATAATCAATTTGTAGACATTCTAGCTACGTTAGCTACCATGGCTAAAGTAGATGCCATCTTAAATATCCAACTTATCCAAGTTAAGATGCAAGGACATCCTGCCTATTGTGCCCAGGTGGAAGAAGATCCTGATGGTAAACCCTAGTATTATGATGTCAAGCAGTATATTCAGTGCAGGGAATACCCAATTAGGGAAAATGAAGTGGATAAAAAGACTATTCGTCAACTATCTATGGCCTTTTTCTTGAGTGGGGAAGTTTTATACAAAAGGAGTTATGATGACACTCTCCTTAGATATGTGGATGTTTGTGAGACTCGAATAATTATAATTAAAATACATGAAGGGATTTGCTGAACACATGTCAATGGTCATATGATGTCATGCAAAATTCTGAGGAGTGATTATTATTGCACCATGATAACTACACAAAGTGTAGTTATTTGTGCCCTATATCTGAGCTATAAAGAGTGCTCAAGTCCTTGTATTCATGCATATTTGGAAGGTTTTATGCTTATATTTGCTATATTCAATTCTGATACCTTTCTAGTATGTTTATGAGCAAACTATGTATATTTAATAGGTGATTAAGTGAATTTATATTTGTTACTGATTTGGTGTTTTCTCTATCATAGGAAGGGCTCCAAAAGATGATATGTGGAGCATTTGAGCTGAAATGGGAAGAGCAAGCTAAATTAGCATCTCAGTAGACAACGCCGTGGTATGGCATGTTAATGCCACGGCGTGACATCCCCTGCATCCAAAGTCAGAGGCTTCGAAGATTTGAATGCCACGGCGCAAGGATTTAATGCCGCGGCGTATTTGACCTAATTTGACACACGCCGCGGCGTAGGCATGTTAATGCTGCGGCGTGCCTCTGTTTTGCTGAGTTTATAAATAGATTTTGTCATATTTTGTAAAGGGAGTTTGGAGAGCTCCGTAGATAGTTTTAGGTTTTAGAGTAGCTGCGGCTTTGTTCTTCATTTCTGGGGTGATTGGAGGCCTAGGGAGGCTAGGTTAGAGGTCTTCTTCCTTAAGGAAGAGGATTCAAGCTTCAAGGATCTCATCAATGGCATCCTTCCTCTTCTCCCTGAGTTTTCTTCTCTTCCCTATCTTTTGAGCACTGTTTTACTCTGTAAATTCGTGTTCAATTGATTAGAAGCTGTATTTAGGAAATACTTTGGATCTTTATATGATTATTGATGTTTATGTATGAATTTGAGTTTCTATTGATGTTTAGCTTTGTTCTTCCATGCCTATGCTTAATGCTTGCTTTTGTTTGATCAACAATTGCATGATCTTAATTGATGCAAATGAACTAGACAAGGGATTTATGGAGATGGACATGGTATGGTTGATGCATGTTCGACGAGTTCAATTGGCTTGGATGAGTTGATTCACTAACGGGATAGAAATATACCTTTTAGCCATGTATTAGCGTGTGTTTGAGAATAGATCATTCATTAGTGGAGTTTACACTAGTCCTCATGCAACCATAAGAACCATAGTGGATTAGGTAAATGACACCAGGGTTGATCGACCTAGACATAGGCTTTTAACTAAATCAAATTCTCAAGCTAAACTAACTAAGCATTGATGTTACTTGTAAGGATTGTATATCATTAGTATGAAGTAAGGAGTGAAGAAGGATTCCCTAGATTTCCAAATCCCAATGTTATTGCTTTGGTAGTTTAGATTTAGATTAATTGCTTTTTTTTATTTTATATGTCCTTGACTAGAATCTAGCTGAGCTATTGTTGCTACTTAGTAATGGAAACCTTGTCCTCATGGGAACGAACTTTTACTTCGTATCTGTATTACTTGAACGACCCATGCACTTGCGGTACACAAATGGTCTAACAAGTTTTTGGCATCGTTGCTGGGGACAATGGTGTATTTCCAAAGTCTTTAGCCTTATCCCTTAGCAATTGCTGGGGGATAATGATTAAATTCCATATTACTAATATCAACAATGAGTTTGGTTAGTTTTAATTCAAGTTGTAAATAATCTATGTTAATTTCAGTCTTCATTCTTTGTAATTATAGGTACAATAAATGGAGGATGAGCTTTATCATTTGAGACCTTTGAGGGAGCTCGAGACCCCTATACGAAGACCTCTATTCAGGTGAAGGAAGGCCTACCATCCAATCCATCACTTTTGTGAACAAACCGGCCATGATCGAAAGAGTTGGCGGGTTTGCCTTGCGAAAGTCCTGCCGGGACTATAACTCAGGCCCTGCTTGGGAGGGAATCCAAGTTTTATTGTTTTTGTTAAATAGTATGTGATTAGTAAGTATTAATTCATAAATATGTTAGAATGTTAGTTTTTTATAGTTTTAATAGCTTTTATGCTTTTCTTTAGTTTAAAGTCTTATAAATATGTTGGTAAGTTTAATTTACGTAGTAAGTAGTTAGTATTTATGATTTAGTATATTAGTTAGTTTAGTTTAGAGTCTTAAATATGTTAGTATGTTAGAGTTTAGTAAGTTAATTAGTTTTTATGCATTAGTTAGGTTTTTAGCTTATAATAGGTTAGTATGTTTGATTTTATGTTTTTGTTAGTTTAGTAGGTTTGATATTGTAGTTTAGTTAGTTTCAATTCTAATATATATTAGTATGTTTGATTGTTTTGATTTTAATTAGTTTATATGCTTTTGTTTTGTTATTTGTTATATATAGGTTAGTAAGTCGGATTTTGTAGTTTTTATAATTTTTAGTTGTACATTTTGTAAAATAGCTTTTTGGACAAGTTTTGCTGCTGCTGGAGGCCACTTTGAACCAATTCCAGCAGCAAAATTATGTTGGCTGCTAAATTTAGCAGTCTGGCTTATCACACAGCGGCGTTGCCTGTTTCACGCCGCGGTGCCAGTGAGTTTTTTTTTCCCTGCAGCATTCTGCAGACGAGGTCTTACGCCGCGGCATGTATGCTGTGTGCCGCGGCGTTATGATCAGTTTTGTGTATATATTTTGTATATTTTGTTTATATTCAATTTTTCTTGTTCATATTTTATTCTTTTGTTAATATAATTATTTTTATTATTCAGCTCTCTAAATTTTAATCTATTTTTAGGCTCAAGAACCCTGGGGTATCATGGAAAGTGAGGACTTTGTCTTACTTAAGTTTGGGGGAATATCTTTACATGCTTTCGATGAGTATAAAGTATGATATATGCATGTGATGATATTTAAAAGATACAGTTGTGATAACCATCATGTTTCAATAAGTTTGATTTGAGTTAGTTATTACTGAGGGGTTTGAAAAGAAGTTTCAATTTTTAAAAGACTGCTAGTGTTGTTTTGGTTGTTCATGACATGAAAGGTTGCTATTTGCCCCTTTATGAGTGAAACCTTATGTGATCTGGAAGCAGGTGAAACAATTCAGTTGTTTTTATGTATGATTTACATTCCACTTAGATGCAAGTGTAACTTTGAATATGATTTGAGTGCATGTTTAGAGAAAGTTTATGGATGTACATGTAGAGTTTCGATTATCCTAGAAATTGTTTTTAAACTCTCTTGAGGCGAAATCCTAGATTGTGCATGACTGAGGAAATGATTAGGGCATTCTTTGGACCGATTGAGCCTTAAAAAGCTTACCCTGAATGATTATATCCTTAGGTCCCATTTTGAAGCCTGATAATTGTTTGGCCTTATATGTTTTTCATCACCATTGTATTCCTTACCCTGTTAACCATTCTAATGTATGTGAAAACATCGCATTTTCTTCCTACCTTAATGTTTGTTGAGTACATGATGTGTTATTTCTTGAAGTGAGTCCAGTGAGTAGGGATATGTATGTTTGAGAAAAAATGAGCCTGAAGGAACTAAATGTGATCAAAAGAAAAAGAATTTGCTTTGTAAAAGTAAAAAGAAAGAAAATGAAAAGAGAGAAAAGCAAAGCAAAAAAAAAAAGAAAGAAGAAAAGCTAAAAAAGGAAAAGAATTGCATGGTTCTGGCAAGTTGTGATCCTTCACTGAAGAATACCCCGCTAGTTCGCTTGTTCTCAAGTCTTGAAATCACATATTCATGTATTTCAATGTTTGTTATGTATCCTTTCCTTTCTTTTCTGTTGCCCAATACCATGGCCTAACATTACAAGCTGTAAAGACCTTCTGATCCTCAGTTGTGTGTGGTTTACATTAGTGGAGAGAGAGTTTAGGATCAATTTTTGTGGATTTTATGATTCTTATGCATTTATGTTTATAAATCTATCCGGATGTGTATGATTTGAATAAGAGAAGTTTATCTTGCATGTTCGTGGATATGTAGATTGCTTGGAAAGACACTGAATTGTTCACATGTGAAGGATTATGTATGTGTGAAGCTGGTTTAGGGGCATTTGCACACTTTTTATGGATTGAAGTAATCAGTACATACTAGTAGCTTTGATTTAATTGAAAAATAGAAAGATTGAAACTTGAAAGTGCTGAATGATATGTTTAAATTGTTAAGAAGATTTACTTGGTCATATTTTGTTTTGCTCGAGGACAAGTAAAAGGTCAAGTTTGGGGGTATGATAACTACGCAAAGTGTAGTTATTTGTGCCCTATATCTGAGCTATAAAGAGTGCTCAAGTCCTTGTATTCATGCATATTTGGAAGGTTTTATTCTTATATTTGCTATATTCAATTCTGATACCTTTCCAGTATGTTTATGAGCAAACTGTGCATATTTGATAGGTGATTAAGTGAATTTATATTTGTTACTGATTTGGTGTTTTCTCTGTGATAGGAAGGGCTCCAAACAAGATGATATGTGGAGCATTTGAGCTGAAATGGGAAGAGAAAACCAAATTAGCATCTCAGCAGACAACGCCGTGGCGTGGCATGTTAATGTCGCGGCGTGACATCCCCTGCATCTAAAGTCAGAGGCTTCGAAGATTTGAAGGCCGCGGCGCAAGGATTTAATGCCGTGGCGTATTTGACCTAATTTGACACGCGCCGCGGCGTAGGCATGTTAATGCCGCGGCGTGCCTCTGTTTTGCTGAGTCTATAAATAGATTTTGTCATATTTTGTAAAGGGAGTTTGGAGAGCTCTGTAGATAGTTTTAGGTTTTAGAAGAGCTGCGGCTTTGTTCTTCATTTCTGGACTGATTGGAAGCCTAGGAAGGCTAGGTTGGAGGTCTTCTTCCTTAAGGAAGAGGATTCAAGCTTCAAGGATCTCATCAATGGCATCCTTCCTCTTCTCCCTGAGTTTTCTTCTCTTCCCTATCTTTTGAGCACTATTTTGCTATGTAAATTCGTGCTCAATTGATTAAAAGTTGTATTTAGGAAATACTTTGGATCTTTATATGATTATTGATGTTTATGTATGAATTTGAGTTTCTATCGATGTTTAGCTTTGTTCTTCCATGCCTATGCTTAATACTTGCTTCTGTTTGATTAACAATTGCATGATCTTAATTGATGCAAATGAACTAGACATAGGGATTTGTGGAGATGGACATGGTATGGTTGATGCATGTTCGACGAGTTCAATTGGCTTGGATGAGTTGATTCGCTAATGAGATAGAAATATACCTTTTAGCCATGTATTAGCGTGTGTTTGAGAATAGATCATTCATTAGTGGAGTTTACACTAGTCTTTATGCAACCATAAGAACCATAGTGGATTAGGTAAATGACACCAGGGTTGATCGACCTAGACATAGGCTTTTAACTAAATCAGATTCTCAAACTAAACTAACTAAGCATTGATGTTACTTGTAAGGATTACATATCATTAGTATGAAGTAGGGAATGAAAAAGGATTCCCTAGATTTCCAAACCCCTATGTTATTGCTTTGGTAGTTTAGATTTAGATTAATTGCTTTTCTTTATTTTATATGTTCTTGACTAGAATCTCGCTGAGCTATTGTTTTCTACTTAGTAATGGAAACCTTGTCCTCGTGGGAACGAACTTTTACTTCGTATCTGTATTACTTGAACGACCTGTGTACTTGCAGTACACAAATGGTCTAACACACCACCATGGAAACTGACTGCATAAAGTGTGTTCGAAAATGTCACAAGTGTCAAGTATATGTAGACCGAGTTAATGCACCTCTATTTTCCTTGCATAACTTGAGGCCTTTCTCAATGTAGGGAATATATGTCATTGGACTGATCAATCCTAAAGCCTCAAATGGGAACTGTTTCATCTTAATGGTAATAGACTACTTTACCAAATGGGTGGAAACGTCCTCGAATGCCAATATCACTTAGAAGGTATTCCTAAAGTTTCTCAGGAAGGATATCATTTGCCTGTACGAGATCCTAGAAAGAATAATTACAAATAATGCTTAGAATCTTAACAGCGTAAAAGTCTGAAGATTATGTGAAACTTTCAAGATCAAACATCATAATTCAGTCTCATATAGGCCTCAAATGAATGAAACAATTGAGGCAGCAAATAAGAACACTAAGAAAATTGTTTCCAAAATGGTTGTCAATTATAAGGACTAGCATGAGATGTTATACTACACTTTGCACACATATCGTACTAATATATGATCAAATACTGGGGCCACACCTTTTTCCTTAGTGTACGGGATGGAGGTAGTGACACCTATAGAAGTGTAAGTTCCTTCATTGAGGGTCTTGATGGAAGCAAAGTTAGAAGAATCAGAATGAGTGAAAACCTAGCATGAACAATTGAATATTATTGAAGAGAAAAGACTGACAGTCATTGGTCATGGGCAGTTGTATCAGAGGAGAATGGTCAGGGCATTTAACAAGAAAGTTTACCCCAGGGAGTTTTATTCCATGTGACCTGGTTATTAAGAAAACCCTTCATAATCAAGAAGATGCTTAAGGAAAATAAGCGTCAAATTATGTAAGGCCTTACATTGCGAAGCAAGCCTATTAACGAGGAGCTTTGGTTTTAACAGATGTCGATGACAAAGAATTTCCAAGGCCTATAAACTCTAACGCTATGAAGAGATATTATGCCTAAAAAAATGAAAGAAAGAAATGAAAAAAAAGAAGAAAGCTCATTAGACTGAAAACCAACATAGGGCAGTCTAAGCAAAAGTTAGGGTTAGTTAAAAAAAAGAATGAAAAAAGAAAAAAAAAGATGGGAGAATAAAGAGTCCATTAGATCGAAAACCTGCAAAGGGCAATCCAAGCAGAAGTTAGGGCACGTAAAATAAGTGGAATCTCAAGAGTTTGTGTGGAACTTACTGAAAGGCTTACACTGGGACAAATTGGAATGACTTATAATAGGGCAAGTTGGAATTCAAATGGCTTACACTGGGGCAAAATTCCAACGAACAGAGCTGGAAACGACAGAAGTATCAGAGACAATAGTTACTTAGTAAATTGTCGCAAGAAATCAATTGACAAGAAATCAAAGAACAAATAATAGGGAAAAAATTTCATGTGTACCTCATCTTACTTTTCTCCACTTCTTTCCCCTTTATTGTACTTTTCTTCTTCTAATCTTGTAGTCTAGATGTTTCCTTCATCTTACCAAAGCTTGCTTTATGTATAATCATAATTTCATATCAATAAAGAAGTTTGTTCATTTAAAAAACTTTACTTCCATTTAGGGATGCATGTTATTTACTAATTCATGTCTCAAGTAAAATAAATTTAAAGTTCAATGGTATGACTAAACAATTCTTGCTGTTAACAATCCTTTAATGATTGGTTCAAGTGGCAAGGACTTAGTAGCTCTAAACAAGGTTTTGTAATAAGGGATGATCATCTAAATTCTCAAAAAGTAGACTAAAAAGGAGAGATAAGAATGGAAAAGAGGAAAACAAGCGGAAAAAAAAGGAAAAAAAAAGGAAAGAAAGAAAAAGAAGAAGGAGAGAAAAGATGGGTAAGTAAGATCAAATTTATCAGCAAGGTACAATGGGCGAATATACGCAAATAAAGGTTTGGTTGGTCGAAGCTTTTCAAAGTCACTATCTGGTTCGGATCTTCTCCCTTCGTGAATTGCGAGTCCGTGTCTAGTTGACTCGTAAGTCATTTTTCCTTTTCAAGGTTTATAATCTCATATCTAGTAGGTTTGTAGTGATCTTATATTCTATGGGTGATGTCTCTAGCGTGATGCAGAGCTTCACCTTTTAAAGTTCATTTAGAATTAACTAAGCCGATTCTCAAGGCCTACTGCATAAAATTTTAGGTTTAGAAGCCTATTTTGCTTCGTTTCAAGACACAGAAGCTCACAGTCTTTTAAATTTTGGGACACAGAAGCCAACTGTCATTTAAGTTTCGGGATACAAAAACCCAATGTCTTTTAATTTTTGGAACAGAAGTCCAATGTCTTTTAAATTTCGGGACACAGAAGCCCAATATCTTTTAAGTTTCAGGCCATAGAAGTCCAATGTCTTTTAAATTTCGAGACACAGAATCTCAATATCTTTTAAATTTTGAGAACACATAAACCCATTGTCTTTTAAGTTTTTAGACACAGAATTCTTTGGCCCACTATCTTTGGCCTTTGACGAGGTGGTGACATCTTTGGCTATACGTTGAGTTCACTTTTGGAGGATTAACTAATCGGTGACAATTAGTTAATTCGCTAATCAACATGCTAATTTTCAATTAGCATCTTACCCTTGTCCATCATCCCATGCATTTTTAGACAAAATTTAAGTTCACATCTTTACTCGTTTCATACGACGATAATATGAAAAACTATGGTTATTCATAGTCTCTAGTAAGAAATAAGTAAAGAGGGATAATTGTGAACACCCAATTTTATCTAGGTCATTAAAACCTTTTAATTCAGAATAAGAAAAAAAAATAAAAAAAGGAACAAAAAGAAAAAAAATAAAAAAAAAATAAAAAATATTAAAGAAAAAGAAGAAAAAAAAAATTTGGAAAAAATAAGATGACCCAACTTTCCTTTATGCATAAGCTTAACCTAATTTTTCTCAAGCCACCCACATTGAGCCCAAACCAATTTGTGGCCTATCAAATATGGGTCAACTTAGATCCATCACTTCCACCCAACCCATCACCCTGCTTGCATCCAAAACCCTAGCAGCAACCATCTTCTTTACTACTCAAAATCCTAGCAATCTGGCACCCTCAAATTTTGCACATCAAGGACACATAATATCTACAGAATAGATAAGTTTCCTTGATCACTTTGATTAAAAAAGTTTAAAAAGATTTCTTCCTCGTTTTCTTCTAATTCAGCGGGATTCAAGAGCGTGATTGAAGAAGACTTTTGTGATATTAAATACTCAACCTAAAAGAATCAGAAGAAGGAGATAGACACTCACAGACAGATAAAGACCCACACGTAGAGATACAGAGAAAATAGAGCAAAGATGGTGAGGCAAAGAGGAGGAGCCACAACCGCCGCTCCATCTAGCACGTGACCCTGTCAACCACCATGCATTGTCAGCCACGCCACATACTAGACTCATTAAATGCTACCAAATTCAACTCTTCCCCCATCGTTGTCTAGCCCCTTTGTGATCCACCATAGCCACGACCCGTTGTCTAGATTCATCACCGCACACGATCTAGAACCTGTGACTCATTCACACACAAGTCGTCAACCACCACAACCCATCACCCCAAATCAAACCAACCCAAGCCATCAACAGCCAGCAATGCTTGGACCTCTATTCACAACTAGTGAATCATCACCACCATCGTCCCTGTTTTCGCCAGCGATTTGCACCAGTCAAGGTCGTCGCGCTGCCTCCACCGCGAGCCAACCTCGACTCTGTACTGTCGGCCACCTCTGCTGCCACTTTGAATGGTTTGCTCTTTAGACCAGAGCCCCTTTCGTAGCTTTGCTTTAAGTTGTGTTTGGTTTTTAAAATCTATTAGTTTTTTTTGTCATAAATTCTATTAGTTTTATGATAATAAGGGGTAAGTTTTAGTTTCTCTTAGTCCAATAGTTTATTCTATTGGGCTAATTGCATATTTGATTTATTTTTTATGGTTTATACTATGTTTCATCTTTAGTTGTTTGTTCTTAATATTGATGGGCTATTACTTGTGATATATATAAAAAAAATTAGTTTTTAAGAACAAGAAAACTAACTTGTTTCATGTAACCTTTAGAAAAGCAAATAAGTAAATAATAATAAAAGAAAAAAGAGTAAAAAAAAAGAATATATATACCAAATAAAGGGATAATAGATAAAAATGATAATAACAAAAAAAAATCAAAATCATCCTAAGTTCCCCTTGTTGGCTTTATTGAGGTTTTGTTTACCCTATGTTGTGTTTATGCTTATCTTACTTGCCAACATATTTATTTTAATCACGTTGCTAACATTGTCTTTTCTTAGTTCTTGATTTGCAATCTTTTTAAGAAAAAAATTAAATAATTGAACCTTGTTATGGAGAATAAAATGAGATTAGCTGAGTTGTGACAACTTATTAATCATGTAACTTTTAAAATTATCTAAGTTGTGATAACTTGATGATTTGAAATCTTTTTTTATAAATATAAAAAAAATCAAATGAATTTTTTAAACAAAAAAATATTTTCAAAATTAAAAACAACAAACCCACAATCATTTTTCAAAAGAACTACGTGGCTTTGAGTTTTTCATTGTACCAAGGGATATGCAGGTGCGCAAGTCAAGCCGAAAATTAATTTTACTTAATTTAGTAGTTCTTATTTTATTTTATCTTATTTTACTTTACTTTTAATTTATTTTATTTTATTAAAAGGGATAAAATGAATATTTAAATATTTTTAAATAGTTGCGCAATTATCTTAGGGTAATCACCTTAGGGCAGATGTATTAGGAGTGTTGTGGGGTTAAGTCTCCGCCATTCTCTATGCATAATTAGACTCCTGAATCTAAACTTTTGAACATAGACCATTTTCCTTAGGTTTTCTAATTTTTTCTAATAAAAAAATAAAATTTGTGACGACTCTTTATTTTTTTAATTAAGTTAATATTCCATTACGATTATGGTCGCAACAATTTTTTTTAGCTTGTCTTCATTCTAGAAATTCTTGATAGTTTTTCCTGAGAGAATTTCTAGAGTGTAGGCTCTTGTATTGGTTTTGGACATAATTATATATGGTCCTTCTCAATTAGGAGCTAACTTCTCGTCCTTCACATTTTTCTTCCGATGTCTGCCCTACGTAATATGAGGTTGCAAGGATTAAATCATCGTCGAATCACTTTAGAGTTATACCGTGCAACAATCCTCTGTTTGAGGGGGACTTCGCGGGTATGGCAATGCAACGTTGTTCTTCCAACAAGTCCAATTTATGGAGGACGAGATCCTAGTTTGTTGCTTCAGAAAAGTTATGTCTTCTCCAGCTTGGATCCCCTATTTCCATTGGGATCGTAGCTTCATAACCAAAGGTCAATTTAAAGGGAGTTTCTCCTACAGAGGAATGAGGTGTGGTATGATATGACAATAAGACATGATTGAGCTGCTCTACCCAATTCCCCTTAGCATCGTCAAGTCTCTTTTTCATCCCTCTAAGTAAAACTTGGTTAGCTATTTTCAGCTTGCCCATTAGTCTTTGGATGTTCCACTGATGTGAAATGTTGCTTGATCTTGAGATCACCTAAAAGATTCTTGAACTTTTGATTTGTGAATTGGGTTCCGTTATCTGTGATAATAGATTTCGGGATTCCAAACCTGTTAATGATGTTCTTATAAGTGAACTTTTGCATTTGCGTGGAGGTGATGATGGATAATGGTTCTACCTCAATCCACTTAGTAAAATAATCAATAGCCACCACAAGATACTTGATCTGCCTTGTTGCTTGGGGAAAAAGACTTAGGATATCCCTCCCCCACTAGTAGAATGGCCAAGGGGGACATCATAGATAATTTTTCTGGTGAAGCTGCATAGATGTATGAGTGGCACTGACATTGGTCGCATTTCTAAACATGTTCTTTGCTATCAGCTTCCGTAGTAGGCCAATGGTATCCAGCCTCAATGTTTTCTACGCTAAAGACTTTCCGCTAGGGGTGTTAAAACGGGCCGGGCCAGCCTATTCGGGATTGGGCCATTTTCGGGCCGGCCCATTTAGGCCATGTAAGTTTCGAGCTAGTATTTTGCTAGTCCAACCCAGCCCATTTAGCTTTATGTAGTGTTAAAAGAGCGGGCTAGCCCGGCCCATTCGAGCTCAACCCATTCGGGCCATGTAAGTTTCAGACTGGTATTTTACTAGTCCAACTCGTCCATTTTGTCGGGCTATTCGGGCCGGCCAATCGGGCTTGGCCCATTTTGAAACTCCTACTTTCCGCTGAGTAGATGGCCAGAGCTTCTTTCATGAATATCGACCAAAACATATTCCGCCTTCTTAGGTCCAAGGCACTTAAAGAAGGAAGAAGAGAACCCCTAACGATACAACTTGTTGTCAAGGATGGTGTACCAAGCTACTATTCGTATAATCTTCTGGGCTTCTTTTTGATTTACAGAGGTAGGCAACTATGGGCATCATCTTGATTTTGTCATTTTCCAATATGAGGACTTCATTGTTAGTAATACTAGGAGTGAGTAAGGTGTCCTGGATCACAGACCTATTGGTGCTAGGGCTTTATGTGTTGGCAAGCTTTGATAGAATGTCAGCTTTGGAGTTCTGCTCCTTTAGGATCTGCTCTACCTTAACACTATTAAAGCTTTCCATTAACTTCTTGACTTTGGCTAAGTACTTCTACAATAGAGGCTCCTTAGCTTGATATTTGCCCTAGATCTAGGATGTCGCCAGTTATGAATCACTACATAGGATTATATTCGTGGCTCCCATATCCTCAGAGAATGTTCTAACACGAGGTCGGCTTTATTTTCTAACATTACTCAACCAAGAAATCAGATAATACTTGAGCCTTTATGGCTAGTCTTGGCTCATAAGTAATGCCGAACTTGGAGAGCTTCACCAACTAAGCAATCATTCTCCCAGTGAGATCCGGCTTATGGAGCACATGCTATATTGTCTAGTCTATCCTCACTATCACGAGGTGGCACTAGAAGCACTGCCTCAACCTTCATGCAATTGTCAACAATGCTCACTTTTTCAATCTTCTGATAGCAAATCTCGAGGCCTTATAAGACTTTACTGACAAAATAAATTAGCTTCTAGTCTTCTTTAGTTTCTCTTATTAGAATTGAGCTAATTGCCTTATTGCTGATAGAGAGGTAGGCATAAAGTGTTTCATCGGGGTCCAATCTTGTCAAAATTAGTGGTGTGGACAATATCTTCTTCATCTCTTGAAAGGTGGCCTCACATTCTGGGGTCTACTCAAAATTCTTTTCTTTTTTTAAGGTTTTGAAGAAGGAAAGAGATTTTTGAGTAGTTTTGGCGAGGAAGCGTGTGAGGGCTGCTATCGACATTCTAGCTATTACACTTCTTTCACAGACTGCTAGTTGTGCATGTCGAGGACAGCCTGATATTTCTCTAGGTTAGCTTCAATACCTCAGTTTGTTAACAAAAACCCTAAAAATTTGTCGGCATGTACACCGAAGGCACATTTCTCTTGGCTCAACCTCATGTTGTGCTTCTGAATTTGGGTTAACACTTCTTCTAGATCCTTGATATGGTCACCGATTTTTAGTGTCTTAACTATCATGTCATCTATGTAGACTTTAAACATCTTACCAATCTATCATTCAAAGACTTTGTTTATCATTCGTTGGTAAGTTGTCCCTACATTCTTCAATCTGAACTGTATAACGTGGTAATAATAGCTTCCCATCTCAGTTATGAGCACAGTCTTGTCCTTGTCTTCCGAGTTCATAGGAATCTGATTGTATCCGAAATAAGCATCTATAAAGGAAAGTAGCCAGAATCTAGACGAGTTGTCCACCAATGTGTCTATATTGGGTAGTAGATAAGGGTCTTTTGGGAACAATATGTTCGTGTTAGTATAATTGATGCACATATGGCACTTCACATTGGTCTTTTTGACCAGGACCACATTAGAGAGTCAAGTGGTATAAGATACTTCCCTGATAAATCTGGTGTCAAGGAGTTCCTTTACCTGTTTTGGATTACTTCTTACCTCTCAGGTTCGACTTTCCTTTTTCGTTGGGCCACCGATTTCGCATCCTTTGAGATAGAGAGTCAGTGGCAGATGAACTCTAGGTCTACCCCCGACATGTATGTGGATGTGCAGGCGAACAAATCTTTATTTTTTTACCAGAAACTCAGTTTGTTGGGCTATCTCTTCTTGATTTAGATGTCTTCTAATCTTGATCACTTGGTCTGGCTTAGCTCCAAGTTGGAGGGGTTGCAATTCTCCATCAAGTTGGGGGCGTGTACCACGAATCTCCTCACAAACATCTAGTTCAGTCAGGAGGACGTTGATGGGGTTCGTAGTGACCAAAGCTGAACTATTATGTTAGTTTGCGACCCGAGGTTTCTTGGAAATTTTTAGGATTTCATTGTAGCATTTTCTCACCGTGGCCTGGTCTCCTTTAATAGTAACAACCCTATCATGTTGCTCCATAAACTTCATGGCCCAGTAAGGTGTGGAGATCAAGGCCCTAAAGGCACTGAGTGAAAGGCGACCCAGTATGACGTTATAGGCCGAGGGATAATCGACCACTAGGAGTTTGACCCTGAGTATTTTGAAGAAGGAATCATTCCCTAAGGTTAAGTAGGTCTTAATGTATCCCACTAGGGTGATGTGGTCTCCAGTAAACCCAATCAGCTCGCTAGTATATGGGATCATTTCCTTCTTTGATAATTCTAACTTATTGAATAAGTCTAGAAAC